>PVIW01003874.1:0-152024 GCA_004026585.1 Noctilio leporinus | reverse complement strand
AATGAACAAAACTAACAATAAGCAAAACAGAACCAGATATATGAATACAGTGAATAGGCCTTCAGTGGTCAGGGGGAAGGGGGCTGGGGGGAGGGGGGAGGCAGAGGCAAGGAAGGGGAGCAGTTTAGACAAGAACCTAGTATAAAGGAACCATGTACATGGACAACAGGTGGGATTAACTTTGGGGGAAATGGGTGGGTGGGGAGGGGGACAGAGGGGAGCAAAAAGGGGATGGATGTAATACAACAACAATAAAGCTCATAAAGGATGTGAGGAGTTAGGTTTTAGCTTTTCCCTTCAGCATCCCTCCCTACAGCATGGTTACATTTCATACACATTGATATTTTCTTTGTCTATGTCACTTTCTTTAACCAATGAAATGAGACAATAAAAATTATAATCATCACTTTCACTAAAGCTTGATAAATCAGTGCACAGTCTACTATATACAAGTATACAATCTCTTTGTTGCATGCCCTAATTGAGTTTGTTCCTTCAGTCTGGTTCCCAGACTTACACGTGGTTTGGAGCAGAGTTGCAACCAACATGAGCAAGAAAATAACTCTTTGTTATGTAAATTATTGAGAGCTGGGGGTGGTTTGTTTCTATTGTGCAACTACACTCAAACTGACTGATGCAAAGGAGGTAGATTAAATACAGAAGATTGTGAGGATTCATTGAAGGTTTTTAAAATGAGGAGCAAAATGGATGGATGATGATTAAATGAGGGATCAAATGCAAGATAATGAAGGTGTTGATTGGGAGAGGGCACAGACATTATTATTGAAGCATCAACTCACATGCCTGCTCAATACCTGGGATCATGCCTCACATTGGCATGTTCTAAACATTCTCGTCAACAAATATAATAAATTACTTGGAGAATAAGACAAAATATGGGTAAAATAATTATTCTCATGCTTTACCACTCTACTACAATTATTTAGTAAAAGATAATTTTTCTTTGTTAATTATTGATTTGCTAATATGTGATAATCAAGATAGGCTTTCAATAACTATGAGCTTTCCTCAAATAGTTTTAAATTCTAATGTCACTGGAAGCTCTGTGTCCTTCAAAATTTGGGTTAGACTATCTGTTCTAATGATAAACACCTATGGCCGGCAGCGGCTAACAAACACAGTAACAATCTTATGCACCTACCCAGGTTCAAGTTGAAAATCCAACACAATCATTGTGGTGTAACAATTTCTCTAAAAGAATGTATGAATGTTTACACTATCAATCATCTATCAAAGAGATTCACTGAAAAAACTATATATTTTAGTGAGTCTTTTTGAGAGATGATTGATAGTGTAAATATTTATATATTATTTATGAGAAATTGCTACACTTGGCAATATATTTGAAGGACCCCAAAACAGTAATTCAAAAGAACATAAGAACTCCTAAGTTAATTGCAGCCCTTTTTAAAAATCAACAAGATACGGAAGCAGCCCAAGTGTCTATCAGTAGATGAGTGGTAACACAACAATGGAACATTTACACAATGGAATAAAACTTGGCCATAAAAGACTGTGAACCCAGGGGTCACTGGTTCGGTTCCCAGCTGGGGCACGCATGGCCGGGTTGCGGATTGGGTCTCTGGCCGGGTCTATGGTTGGAGGCGGGTGAGGGCGGTGGTGCATTGGTGTCTCCCTCCCTCTCTGTCTCTCTCTCCCTTCCCCTCTAGAAAATAATAAATAAAATCTTTTTTAAAAAGCCAAAAAAAAACTTGGCCATAAAAGAAAAGTTTACCCTTGGCCACAGCATGGATGGACCTGGAGAACATTACACTCAGTGAAACAAGCCAGTCAGAAAAAGACAAATACCATACAATTTTACTTAGATGTGGAATCGAATGAACAAAACGAACTAACAGGCGAAATAGAGACAGACTCAGAGATAGCTGTGTCCACAGTAGGACAGCTGTGGAGGTGGGCATTGGGGATGGAGTGGTTGAACAAAAAGGATGGACAACTGCGTGGTGACTGTGTGTATGGGGGTAGGGTTAGGGGGATAAATGATCACTGTAAAAATACAATAAAAATACTGTGGGAAAAGAAGGGAAGCCATAGCTCTTGTCTGAGGAGACCTCAGGGTAGGGGCCCCAGGCAGTGACCTCACTACAACTGAGCCACACTGAGCAGTGACCTCACAGCAGATGACAGAGCCCAGAACTTGGAACCCTGGTCACCAAGCAGCCGCCAACTGCCCCTACCTGGCTCATTTGCTGGAGAACCTGCCCCCTGACAGGATGTTCTCATGTTGTCTGCTGGTGTGCTGTGGTCGCAGCCCCAAAAGGGGCAGCGGCGACAATCTATTCTGCCGTGGCCTCCCCTGGGTCTGCAGTCATACCAGAGGCAGGGGGCTGTTCTCTCTGAACCAGGGGTAACACAGTGTGGTCCAGGCGGATTGGTTCGGGCCAGGCCACCACCCTATCCCACCTGAGCAGCCTCATGTCCCTTCCCCTTAAGTGCCTGTGTGGAAGGGGGTTCCTGTGGGGGCTACACCTGAGCAGGAATAAGCTGGCGGGGGGACGGTTTGGAAGCCTGGCGGGGCTCACACTCACACCCCAGGGCAAGGACGCTGGGTGGACGTGGAGTGTGGGCGACGCCCTCTGCCCGAGGGTTTCCCTAGCCCTGGAGGTGAACCTCATTTGCCCTGGGCGGGGGTCTGTGTAGACTCAGGTCTGGGCCAGATCCGCAAGCATAAGGTCCGGTGGGCAGAGGTGGTGGCTACTGAGCGACTAGGGCCAGGCAGAACTTGAGGCCACTGGAAGGGGCCGCCTGTCACTGTCATTGCAGGTCATAGAGGAAGGGCAGCTGGTTGACCAAGACCCAGCCCTGGGTCCACCAGCGAGGGCCAGAGCAGGCCCACTGTGACTGTGGACACTTGGGCATCTGGTGAACCAGCACCAGTGGGCAGAGGTAGGACACCACACCCAAAGGCATCCAGGCCCCACAGGCAGCTCACCAGTTCCACCTGCAACCCGGAGCGCGGTGCCCAGGGCAAGCTCACAGGGCCGGGTGACTGGGGTCCAAGGAGGCAGCGCCCAAGGGTGAGAAGGTGGGTGCGCAGGGTGGCACAGAGGAGGAGGCGCATGTCGGCTTCCGGGAGGGGTCAGTGCCAGGCGCACAGGGCGCACCCCTAGAGGCTGGCCAGGAGCAGAGACCAGCCTCAGAGCACCCGTGTGCTGGACTGCCCCCTGGGGGGACATTTTGGGCTGGGTCCCCGCCTATGGCCCTATTCTGTCTTTGGGGGGCCCATGGAAATGCAGGCACCTGGGTGACCTTCTCTCCTCTGGCAACTCCAGCACCATGCCAAGAGGCGGAGTCTGCTCCTGGGTCAGCTCCTGTCATCCATCCTGAGGAGCTCCGTGCAGGGGCAGCCCAGGAGAATGGTTCGCCAGCAGTGCCCGCTGCAGCTGCAGGTCTCCAGCTGGGGGTGGCCAGCGCAGCATCCTCGGTTCTGACGGATGACACCCGACCTCTGCCTGAGGAGCCCGTCTATGAACCAGCCAAGGTCCCCGACATGGAGAGGGAATGGGCTCTGGGAGATTCAAGTCCAGGTCTGGAGCCAGGGGTTTTACCTTCCTTCTTTGATCTGGTGCTCTTATTTGCGTTCATTTTTATGATGTGCTCTTCTCCGTGGGTTGCTCCAGTTTTTAATTTTCTTATGTTTGTTTTTTGGGGCTCTTTTGACTTATTTTCTCGTATTCTCTTCTCTTTTCTTGTTTTATGCTTCCTTATCCAATGGAATAAAGAATAAATTATAGATAATAAAGTTACTGTTAATATTTTAAATGTGTCGTTAATAAAATTAAATTAAAAAATAATAAAATAAAATATACAAGGAACTCCTACAACTCAACAGCAAAACAAACAACAAAAACTTAGCTCAATATCAAAAAATAACTTGAATTGGCATTTCTCCAAGAAAGACACACAACAAGCCAACATACAACTGGTACATGAAAAGAGGCTGAACATTGGTAATCAGCAAGGACATGCAAATCAAAACCACAATGAAATATCGCTTGCATCTATTAAGATGACTATTTTATTTTAAGAAAAGAACAAGTGTTGGTGAAGATGTAGAGAAATTATAATAACCCCTGTACACTGTTGGTATGTGTAAAATGCAAAATGGTGCAGCCTCTATGGAAAATAACATGAATTTCCTCAGAAAAATGAAATTTAAATCATCACATGATTTAGAAATCCCACTTTGAGGTATATATCCAAAAGAATTGAAATCAGGATTTCAATGAGATATATGCACACCCATGTTCATTGCAACTTTATTGACAATAGTCAACATGTAGAAGAAACCTAAATGTTAATCAACAGATGAATGGTAAAGGAAGTGGATAAAGAAAAAATATATATGTGGAATATTACTCAGCCTTTAAAAAGAAAAAATCTTCCTACCATATGTAAGTTCTAGAGATCTACAGTGCAACCTTCATTTCATTGTGCCCATCAACCTGTGAATGGATAAACAAAATGTGGTATATGCATACAGTAAGATTATTCAGCCTTAAAAAGGAATGAAGTACTGATTCTTGCTGCAACATGGATGATCCTGGAAAACAATATACTAAATGAAAGAAAGCAAACACAAAAGACCACATACTGTATGTTTGTATTCATATATGTACAGAATAGACATAGTGATAAAAAAAAAAAAAAAAAAAAGAACAGTAGTGGCTGTAAGGTGCTGTGGGAACAGGAATGGCCAGTGACTGCTAATGGGCAGTTTCTTCATGGGATAATGAGGGTATTCTGGAATTAGATAGTGTTGATGGTTGCAAAATACTGTGAATGCACTTAACACCACTGAATAGTACACCTTAAAATGATGCCAAGGTGAATTTTATGTTCTGTGAATTTTACCCCAATTTTTAAAATACATCAGGGGAAGCCTTTAATGATTCTTCTTTTATGCCCAGCCTTATCCTAGGCATTTTTCACTTGTTTCCCATTGATCTGTGGATATTCGTCCATAAAGAAACTTGGCTTAATTGAAGAGAATATGCAAAAACGGAATTAAAATTTTACAATTTGCTCCTAAAAAAAACCAAAAAGAGATGTATAAATAAAAGTGGTAAGACAATATGCCTGCCCTCATCTCTACTCAGAAAATAAGGACATGAATCATCAAAATATCTAGAATGATTATCTGTGCATAAAATAGTTAATAAAGCCTTAATTAACCAACATCCAACAGTTGAATCAGCTAGAATTTCTTCTCTCTTGACCAAAAGAATTACGAAACAAGAATAATAAAACAGACTGTTCTAAGATACACTGAGCTACCTTGTAAAATGATGTGCTCCCTAATCACTAGATATATTCAAGCAAAAGCAAGAAAACCAACTATGAGAAATGTGAAGGGGATTAATGCATAGGCCAAGGGTTTGATAAGATCAGTGATTTTCAAATTTATTAGCAGAACATAAAAGAAGTAAAAGTAGAGCTGTAGAGGGTGAAGAGAGGTGGTGGGGACCTCTGATCCCTATGAAGCCTTTGTAGTCAGGAATTAAGCCAATATGAAAAAGCCACCATTTGCATAATACCTTTCAGTTTACAATGGCTTCCTGTGCAAGCAAGTTATGTTACAGCATGTTGACAGTGTGAATTCACACTGCTATACACTATGCTTTACAAAACTACATACTTGGTACCCCAGGTGAGCCTGAGATGATTAAATTGTAACCAGAGTGGTCCTGCCCAGTTGGCTCAGTTCATTGGAGTGTCATCTTGTACACCAAATGGTTGCAGGTTCAATTCCCAGTCAGGGCAAGTACCTAGGCTATGGGCTCGATTCCTGATCAAGGTGTGTATGGGAGGCAACGGTAAGTTTTTCTCTCACATTAGTATCTCTCTTTTCCTTTCCCTCCCTCTCATCCCCCCTTCACTCTCTCTAAAAGTAAATGAACATGTCATTAGGTGAGGGTTTTTTAAAAATTGTAACCAGAGTGATATCAGAGGGCCTAGAGAGAAAGATGCTGGGGTGTCTGAGGAGAGGGATTGAGAAAGGGCCACAGGGAATATCAGCATCTTAAAACTTCTGTCCAAGAGGAGGGGTATGTTTCCAGGAAAAACTCTTTAAGTTACAACAAATGCAGCCTTTAAATTCTCTGCCAGTTCTGAGGCCCAAATTAGGGAAACAGTGAAGAAAATAAATACCACTTTGACAATAAATATCCACAATTAGAATTTTGCAGTGTGCACCCTATAGAAAGTGAAGTCCTAAAAGTCCAGCACTACTGATAAATCTTTGCAATAACAAAAGCTAAATAGCAAAGTGGCAAGAGCTATGGCAGCATGGTTTATGGAAACTCACACTTGAAGTGGAAATTTTGTGCAACCACCAACAAATACACTAAGATTTTTCTGAAATGTGTAAATTAGCCCTTCTTATATAAGGAATGACTCATTCCTCTAAAAACAGGCCTAGAATTATGAACTGCATTGATTAAATTCTTTGATTGCACTACATAATTCAGGAAGTCTAAACAAAAATAAATTTAATATTGTAAACTTTGAGTTTACAGAATTGGAAGGCTAAAGAAACCAATAAATGGATGATTCTGGCCTGAGCTTTTAAGAGTTACCCTTAAAAATCAGAGCTGGAATGAGCCCACCAGGACAATGATGCCATAGCTACTCACTCCTGAACCATGATCTGTGACAACAAAACAAATTGGTTCCAGATAAAAGCTTCATATGCTTCTCATTAGTAGAACCTCAGCATGTACAGAGCCTCAGCTGCAAGGAAATCTGAAAAATGTGGTTGTTAGTGTCCTATTCTCCTCAGAGCAAGAACACATATCTACAAGGTGGTTAGGGTAGGTGTAGAGTAAGCCAACCCGTAATACCCTCATCTGAACCAAGACAAAAAATAAAACAACTAGGATCTGGGCAGGCCCAAAACATTATAATTCTCCTAGCCACCTTTGGCTAAGAGTTCCATTTGTCAGTAAAAAGGAATTATAATTAACACAAAGCCACACTATGGATTATATCCACTTTGCTATTATACATGGGCTTGCTCAAATTTTACTATAAGCTGTAAATAGTTTACTCTAGAATATAAATTTATCAGTTCTCATGTGGCCCTTTTGCTGCCATTTTTAAATCAACTGAAGGAGCCCTCCCACATGGAGGCAGGACAGCGAGTTCAAAAAACAAGGGCTTTGGAACCAGAAAATTTAAAGTCTGAGTTCTAACATCAGTACTTATATAACCTAAAGGCAGTTGGTTACTAAATCCACAGAAAATTTCATTTCCTCTTATGCAAAAATGAAGATGTTTTTACTACGTTTAAAGTTATTGTGATAATTGTGTGAGATCTTGATCAATAGTTTTTAAAATAGTCTGGCACAGAGCAGGTTCTCAATAAATGTTTAGTGTTTTCCTCCATTCCTGTTTTTATTAGTTAACTAAAAAATTCTGAAGTAACAGTTGTACTAAAGTTCTGTGGCTCCAAATAAAGCAAACTGATGAGTGCTATTTCTGGTGAAATGATGTCTGAATTGAACCTCTCTCTGGTTGAAAGTTTCTCTGACTGAAAAACAATCCCTTAGGTCCATGCCAAAGACTCTAAAAGAGTTTGAGGTCTTTAAGCAATAAACAGATTTCAAGTAACCTTCCTCTGCTATTTACCAAAATGACTCAGTGACCCCATTAAAATTTAGAGAGAATTCCAACAAGAGAATGGAATCCTGGGAAATGAGACAACAGAACAAAGTAGGTTTGCAAGGTGTTTAATTGTGGAGTTGCACTTGTGAAAGAGGAAACAGGTGAGGGCAGGAAATGTTTTCAGTCCATGATGCAATCTAACTCCTGAGAAGGAAGAGGAGTAAAAAGCAGGATTGGGCTGGGAAAGCCTCAGACCATGGGGCAGTCCTGATGAAGTCTGGCCCACAGAAACTCCAGAGCAAGAATTTCCTGGCAGAGGGACAGTTCCTGGTGGAAGTGACCTGCATTAAGGAGAATTAGCTCTGGTACTCCCATCATACCCAGTCCTTGGTTGGGGGCTTCGCAAGAAGAGTTGGCCTTACTTTTCCAAGCTGGAGAGACCCTGATGGCACTAACAGCAGAAACCAGTTAGCTAACCATCTCCCTTGCTACTGAAGGAAAAGTTCTTTTTGGAAAGGAGATTCAGGTGGGCCATCTCCATGACTGCCACAACTTAAAGTAATGAAAAGTAATTATTTAAACACCATTGTAGACAAACACTTCCACGGTCATACACTATCACATTCAACTGAACCTTTACTGTGCTTAGAAGTTGTTTGTCTTCCTCCTTTAATAAGTACTTAGTGGGCATTTACTCTGAGCCAGGTTCCAGCCTAGGCACTGGGGTTATGGCAGGGATGAAGACCAAGATCCCTGCTCTCATAAAGCCTTTTCTGAGGAAGAAGCAAAAAGCCCCCAAACAAACTAAAACAATGCAGTGTACTAACAGAGAGTGTATGAATACTTTCAATTAGACACCTTTAACTAGGTGGTTGGGTAAGTGCTAGAGAAAGCCTCCTGGAGGAAGCAATATTGGATTAATAAAAAGACACCACACAGAGTTTGTGGGAAGACTTGTTCCAACAGGGTGAACGACTGGTGTGTGGAGCAGGGAGAACTACCTACCAATCCCCAGGGAGGATTCCCACTGCTTGAAGGATGGCAAAGATTATAATGATGCCAAGCACCACAGTTGGGAGCCCACAGACCTTGGTCTACCACATCTTCAATGGGTTCCAAGTTGCCATGAAGGACTCAGTATACAAGGCACTGGTTGGGACAACGCTTTACTTATGCACAGGAGAAGAAAAGCACAAAATCAGCATCAGTAGTGTGTTGTGGTCTCCCTCTGCCAGAGGCTACCTCCTGATGACTAACACATGGTGAAGGGCTATGCATACCCCTCTTGTGCTGTAGGCAAAGACCCCATTCCTCTTCTATGGGAAGAGGGAGCAGATGTACTGGTGGGGATGTTCAGGTGCTGGATGATATGCATGCTTGGTCAATGAAAGGAAATGTATTACAGATGCAGAACAAGGAAAGGTTAGTCCTAACGAGAGAAAAAAAAATTGAAACTAAGTGGCAGCTCAACACCCAGCTTCCAATAGGAGAATATTTCAGGCTCAGGGCACTGACTGATCAATTCTTTACAGGGGTAGCAGATTGTATGGTGGCAGATGAGAATAAGGTGAGAATAAACATTGATAGATAATTCTAAAGATTCCTGATCCAACTGGGCAGGGGGATTGAACTCATTAAAACTAAGGATAACATCTAGACTTTTGGTTTCAGTAACTAAGAAGATGGTAATTCCATTTAAGATAGGTTCAAGGAGAGGGAATCAAAAATTCTACTTTGCAAATATAATAAGATATCTACTAGATTCTCAAAATTATAAATGATAGAAGTATGGGAAGAGGAAGCAAGAAATGAAAGCTTATTTGGACCTGATTGAGTGATTGATTGATTGATATCATACTTATAGGAAGGATCTTTGGGTGGGAGATAAATTAAGGATCCATACACCAAATGACTCTAGAACATACCCTGGTACTGCAGTCAAAACTATTCCTAATAGGCTCAGGCACTCACAGGAGATGGGCTGGATGCTAAGTTGAAGACTTTAGGTTACTAATTCTACCTAGAGCTATTTCACCCTTCAATGGTTCAATTTCAGGGGTAAAATGTCAATTCCAGGGCTACAAAACCTCACATAGCCACCCACTGTGGCAATCACTCATCTTGTGAAGTCAGGAGGCTCAATACCAGCCACAGCTTTGTTCATCAAAGAAAAGTGTAGCAATCCCAACTCAAAAGACTCATCAGTCATTCTCTTCCCACCACTACCCATGTGTGGTCAAGCAGTGTGTCAGGGGACAATCCGATGGCTAACACACAACCCTTAAGATTATGACACAGAGACACACATATCCCATTAATAAGTAACCCTAACTCATCACTTGACACATGGAAGCCTGTCTACAAATTGGCCAAGATACATTAGTTTTTGACTAAGAGAAAATATGTTATTTTAGGTATGTGGAGAAACATATATTTGGAGTGTCCCAATGCCCTCTATCTCCTTCTCTTCATGCTCATTTTCATGATGTGAGTCCATATGACCAAAGAGCCCATACCAGAAGCCACTGATGAGTCAAGAATGCTACTTCTAAACTGCACCACCAAGAAGTTATATATTAAATACATGGGAGAAAATACTGTACTTACTTCACTCTAAGAAAACGATTTGACTAACTTACTGAAACACATAAACTCTGCTAACATGAAAGTCACAGAAACATATCTTCATGTTTATCTGTGGCCAATTTGAAGTTATTTATAAAATCAAATCAATACAAATGATGACCAGACTTTTCCTTTCAATAGCAATATTTCAGGTTTCTTCTCCACCCTTTTTCAAGATGCGAATTTTCTAAACTCTTATGTGCTCAAGTTACCCATGACAAAGGCTTATTAATTCTGATCCTTTTACAATTTAGAACCTCAGTAAAATCTTTTCACTTGTCACCTCTTTAACCCAGCACATATTTGATACCTCTCAGATTAATTTTGGTGATGAATCTGATTTCAAAGAACATTCATCCAAAGTTGAACCCATGCACCTGCTAATGTATTTCAGTACTTTTACTAATAGCTTTAGAGAGCTTTTTAATTTATATTTCACTGTATATTAAGATATCCTCCTTCATCATGCCTGACTCTCCATAAGAACATTTTTCATATTTCAGATTAGAACACCACACACTAGAACTAAATGGATGAGATCATTTTAAATATTATGCAGATGCCCACACAGGTCAGGTATTTTAATATTTTCTCATCTCTAATTTATTTCTATACTTGTTCAGTGTGGCTTCTCATATGTCCTTTTAAGTATCTTCTTAATTTTAATGACATTTTAGAAGATTATTTGAGTATGTTCTGTGCATAGAAGTATTTATGTAATAGAAAAAAGCCATAAGGTAATTAATTAGAAACTATTCTGGTTTGGAGTTTTTAGCACAATAAGGACACATAATTATGCCATCAGTCTGTTCACTAAACTTGGGCAAATCACTTAACCTCTTTGTAAAATCGGTCAGTGATGATCACCTGATCACTATCCACTCAATTCTCCCAAGACAAACCTCAGAGTAATCATCTATTCTGTGTTCTTCCACACTTACCCACATTTTAACTGTCTCATCTTCTCCTGCTCCCATTATTTTTCAATGCTGTTCCCATCACTTCATCCCTGGCATCCTTTTCTGGTTCAAGCCCCTATGAACCTTCACCCTGATGGCTGCAGCTTCTTGGTCTTCCTGCTTCCTCTAAGACTCGGCTCCAATCATCCCACTCACCCACCACCCAACAAACAAATCCACCCTTATCCTCCCTCCCTACAAGAGACTCAGTTCAATTCAATAACCATACCTCATATCTTGACTATCTCTCAAATGCCAGAAACTCCTCACCTAGACAATGAAAGACCTGTAAAAGCTATTGACTGGACCAAATTGAGAATCAAATGTAAAGGTACAGGGCAGACACCCTCTGACCATGTATATGTTGGTATTAATGAAGATGTATTCAGGAACTTTTTTAACTAATGAAAGAAGGAGGAAGAAAATGGTACATTAATCATGGAACCATGCTGGCTGGGTTGCTCAATTAGGTGGAGCATCATCTCATATACCAATAGGTTGAGAATTCAATCCCCAGTTAGGTCTCTTGCCTAGGTTTTGGGTTTGATCCCTAGTCAGAATGCATGCAGGAGGCAACAGATCAATGTTTCTCTCTCACAATGAGAGAGTTCTCTCTCATATTTCTCTCTCTCACCCTTCCTCTCTCTCTAAAATTTAAAAAAAAAAAAAACAAAAAAACATATCCTTGGGTGAAGATTAAAAATAATAATAATAATGGTGCCTATGTAATAGTGGAAGACATAAAGTCAGAGGAAAGAATGGGATGGCAAATACCTCCCCTTTGGGCTTGGAGGATGGTTATAAACCGTAATGAGGGAAGAGTTTATTAGGATATAAGCTAAAGAGTTTACAGGTGAGTCTGCAAGAAATGCAACCTTGTGGATGGAGTTCAGAGTCTCTCTCTCTCTCCCTCTCTCTCTCTCTCTCTCTCTCTCTCTCTCTCTCTCTCTCTCTCTCTCTCTCTCTCTCTCTCCCCCTCTCCCTCTCTCTCTCTCTGAGAGAGATACATATATACATATATACACATTCACATAAAATGAGATAAAGGTGAGAGCCTGATCAATCCCCATTCCCATTCCCAGATCAGACGATAGATTTGACACCCTGAAAGTTAAAGTTGAGGATGGCCACAGCCAAAAAGCCTGGCAGGCAGAGGATGCCTGATGAGGGGCACATTTAGCAGTGGCAAGCTCAAGCAACCTAGATGGAGACACAGAGCAGAAGAATGGGGGCAAATGATCCTGAATTCAGGTGAGACAGATGCCTGGTACAGATGGGTCCTCAGAAATACCTGGAAGAGACCTTGGGCCTGGGGTACTACCAAAATTAGATAGCAACTAAAAGCCATGAGAATCAAGATCTTAAATGCTAACATGACCCCATTGTACTCAGCAACAGGGATGGCCTAGAGCATCCTGGGGCAGGCTCATCGCCCCATCTCCTCCTCAGCCTCTTACAGGTACCTCAAGCCTTGTGCTCACATGTTTCTAGGTTTTTTCACTAGAGTAACTTTCCTTTTTTGACCCCAGGTAATAATATCCCATTCATGCTACAAGGTTTACCTTATTTGACTGCTTCTCCATTAACCTTTCCCTCCACCATGTAATATCAACCCTCCCCAAAACCTCCAGGCAGAAACAATCATTTCCTCTACTCTGCCCCCTACACTTAGTACACACAGTACACTTTCCAATTATATCCTCGGTTTTTGTTTATGTCCCATCCTCCCACTAGGTTAAAAGTCAGAAGCTACATTTAGTTTTCAAACTCATTTTATAAGGCCATTATTATCCTGATAGCAAAACCAGACAAAGATTCTACAAGAAAAGAAAACCACAAGCCAATATTCCTGGTGAGTGTAGATGCAAAAATCCTCAACAAAATATTAGCAAACTGTATTGAACAGTACATTAAAAGGATCAAACATCATGATTGACTGGAATTTATTCCACAGATACAATAATAATTTACCACATTAACAGAATCAAAGATAAAAATCACAGATTCATCTCAATTGATGTAGAAAAATTGACAAAATTCAACATCCATCTGTGATAAAAAATCCTCAATAAAGTGGATATGGAAAAAAGATATCTACATATAAATGGCCACATATGATAAGCCCACAGTTAACTTCATACTCAACAATGAAAAGCAGAAAGCTTTTTGCTTAAGATAAAGAACAAAACAAAACTGCCCACACTCATAACTTATTTAACATAGTATTGGAAGTTCTAGATAAAGCAAGAAGGCAAGAAAAAGAAAAGAAAGGCACCAAAATTGGAAAGGAAGAAATAAAACTGTCACTATTTTCAGATGAAATTATACTATATAAAGAGAAAACCATAAAGACTCCATAAAATGTTGTTAGAACTAATAAATTAATTCAGTAAAATTGTAGGATACAAAATTAATACACAAAAATATTTTGCACTTCTATACACTAATAAACAATCAAAAAGAAAAATCAAGAAAACAATCCCATTTGCAATTTCATCAAAAAGAATAAAATACCTAGAAATAAATTTAACTAAGGAAGCGAAAGATCTGTAGTATATTAAAAACTACAAGATATTAATGAAATAAATTAAAGACATAAATAAATGGAAAGATATTCTATGCTCATGGATTGGAAGATTCAATATTGTTAAAATGTATATACTACCCAGAGCAATCTACAGATTTGATGCAATCCCCCTCAAAATTCCAAAGGCAGTTTTCAAAGAAATAGAACAAATAACTCTAAAAGTTGAATGAAACCACACACACATATACAAAAAAAAAAAAAAAAAAATGACTAACCAAAGCAACCTTGAGAAAGCAGATCAAAATAGAAAGCATCATGCCCCCTGACTTTTAACTACATTACAAAGCTTTCATAATTGAAATGGATTGGTATTTTCATAAAAACACATACAGCAAGAAAACAGAATAGAGAGCTTAGAAATCAATCCATGCGTATATGGTCAATTAATTTACAATAAAAGAACCAAGAATATGCAAAGGAGAAAGGACAGTCTATTCAATAAATGATATTGGGAGAACTGGACAACCACTTGCAAAAGAATGAAATTCAACAAATATCTTACATCATTCACAATAATTAACTCAAAATGGTTTAAAGATTTAAATATAAGACCTGAAACCATGAAGCACACCTAGAAGAAAACCTAGGTGGTAAACTTCTTGTTATAGGTGTTAGTGATGGTATTTTGAACCTAACAACTCCCACCAAAAAACCAAAAATAAAAAGTGGGACAACATCATACTTAAAAGATTATGTACAGCAAAATGCAAAGAAACAAAATGTCATTAACAAAATGAAAAGGAAACCTACTGAATAGGAGAAAATATTTGTAAATCATATATCTGATAAGGGTTAATATCCAAAATATACAGAGGACCAATATAACACAATAGCAAAACAAAATAAAAATAAATAAATAAACCAATCTGATTTTTAAAATGGCCAGAAGATCTGGATAGAGTTTGTTCCAAAGAAGATATAAAAATCCCTGACAGATATACAAAAAAAAAAGTTCAATATAATTAACCATCAGGGAAATGCAAATCAAGCCCACAATGAGTTACCACATACCTATTACAATGGCTATTTAATAAATAAATAAATAAATAAATAACAGGCGTTGTGAGGATATGGAGAAAAGGAATCCTCTGTGCACTTGTACATGGGTGTAGCCACTATAGAAAATAGCAAGGAGGTTCCTCAAATAATTAGAAATATAACTACCATATGATCCGGCAATTTCATTTTCAGGTATTTATCCCAAAGAAATGAAAACACTAACTCCAAAAGATGTATGTTCCCTCACATTCACCGAAGCATTATTTACAATAGCCAAGATATAGAAACAACGTAAGTGTCCACCAATGAATGAATTGATAAAAAATGTGAATAATAATGAATATTATTCAGCCATAAAAAATAATAATATATTGTCATTTTACAACAACAAAAATGGACCTGGAGAGCATTATGCTAAGTGAAATAAGTCAGACAGAGAAAGACAAATACCATATAATCTCTTTTATATGTAAAATCTAAAAAACAACAACAAAAATAAAACAAGCTCACTGATACAGAGAACAGATTGGTGGTTGCCAGAGATAGGGGTTGGGAATAGGAGAAATTGGTGAATTGGGAATAAAAAAAGAAAAAAGGAAAACATTAAATGGCTGTGAAAGCCTGCCAAGTAAAGTGTATTTTCTCTTGTGGGCAGGCTATTTCTGGAGCTGTGCATAGGTCATTGTACTGAGGGCTGTGTTTTTCCTAATGGGAAGCAGGGATGAGCTAGACCACAGAACCCTGCACAGATTTTTAAGTCTTAAGATTCAAAGATACTTGTGGTGTCCTGAAATGTTTTTACTCTGCTCCTGGCCCTTTCACTGTGTGCTAACTTGGCTCTGTCAAGGGCCAAAGGAAGGCAGGGAGAAATCTAACAGCAGAAGTAAGGGAAAGTGTGTGTGTCCAAATGTGCCCATTGTGATGCTTTTGGATACAGGAAGAGAAAAGATCAACGTCAACTGACTTAAACAATAAGGAATTTACTATAGGATCTAACAAGCAGCCTAGAACCAGAGCTTCAAGTAGGATATCATCAGGGCACTGTTTTCCTGTCCTCCTGGTTGTCTGTGCCGCACCCACTACCCTACAACCTCACCACCCCAAATTTTAAAATTGAAACACACTGGTTAACCTATAAGAAAGACTCTTCTGGCCGTGGCCAAGTGGCTCAGTTGGTTAGAGCATTGTCCCAAATTTTCAAATTGAAAGACTCAGGGAAAATAAAAAAAAATAAAAAACACTTTCAAAATTCCACTTGCTCTCAGCTGTTTCACAGATAACTTAGCTATCCCATGACATAGCTGTAGGCCTACATGTGGCACCAGAGATTGGATGGAGTCTGGCCACCCACAGGAGCCTCAGGAAGGCCTTGGGGACAGGGACACAATTTTCTGGAGTTTTTTGTTTTTTTTTTTTCAATTTAGAATAAACCAGTTACTTTGTTACCATGTACAAACAATTTTTTAAAAAGTTAATTGGGCCAGCTTGTGAACCCAAAGGTCGCTGGTTCGATTCCCAGTCAGGGCACATAACCAGGTTGCAAGCCAGGTCTCCAGCCAGGTCCTTAGCAAGAGGCAGGTGAAAGGCAACCATGCATTGATGTCTCTCTCCCTTCCCCTCTCTCTAAAAATGAAAAATAAAGTCGCAGGTTCGATTCCCCAGTCAGGGCACATAACCAGGTTGCAAACCAGGTCTCCAGTCAGGTCTGTGGCTGGAGGCAGGTGAAACGCAACCATACATTGATGTCTCTCTCCCTCTCTGCCTCTCTCCCTTCCCCTCTTTCTAAAAATAAGGAAATAAAATCTAAAAAATAATAAAAATAAAAATGAAAAATAAAGTCTTTAAAAAATAAAAAAGAAAAGATAAAAATGCTTACTTTAAAAAAAGAAAAATTAATTAGTTCAGGAGCTAGGTTTTCTTTCTATTTTTCTCAGTAAATAACTGTGTGATTCCAAGCAAGCCACTTAACCTCTCTGGGTCTTCATTTCTTTATGTGGAAATGGAAGGGAAAGGACATAATAGCATTTAATTTTCCTCTCAACCATAAAATCCTAATTTACCCCAAATCAGCTGGCTTCCACTCCCTTCACACCTTCCACCCAGTCCTACCATTTCACAAAATATAATTTATCTTTCTTTCTTTCACTTTTTAATTTTTTTCAAATTATATTATTAAATGGAAAATATTTTTCTACATCATGACAGATGATTTTTGGGTTGGTTTTTTTTTTTTTCTGCCTAGGAAGCATTCTTTTCATTAATACAACCACATACTTAGTTTCAATTTACATGATAGAGAAAAACACCAAATTATCCCTGCTCCTATTCCTCTTCTTCAAAAGTCACCAACTGTTTCATTACCATGGGTACTTCCTTAAAATAAAATTAGTGTGATAAAATGAAATGTTTTATTTCTAAATTCTTTTGTAACTTGAAAGGAAATAAATTATAGAAAACCTTTACTTGTGGCAATTTCTCTTTTAAACACCTTGCAAAAGGAAAAAATAAAACTTTAAAGACAAAGAAAATTTTCATCTGTTCCATCATAATATTGATGTGATCAAGCAGGCACTAGACTATAGAATTAAGAGGATTGAGTTTTAGCTTCTTAACGTTCTTATTTTTAATCCAAAAGAAAATTAACTGGCCATAACCAGAGTTGGCATTCAGCTCCTCTGCACAGGTGCAGCTGTGTATAGTTGTTAATGGTTGGCCCCTTTTCTGATTGATCAGGCAGCTATTCTGATTGATTGGGACTCATGCCATACAATTGTTAAATATTCCATTATTGCCCCTGCTGATAACTCAACGATAGAAATACTGTGTGTAACAACAAGAAAAATAAAGTACCTAGGAATAAAAAAGAGAAAGAAATACTGTGGTTGCTGACTTGTTCATTTGGAATAAGTAACAGAATGATGCATGATGAGTAAAGGAAATGAAAAGAAGAAAAAAAAAAAAGAATGGAGGCATGAGGGGAATCACTGCTAGCATATTTTGATATTTGACACTTATCACATACAGATTCCAAAGATTAGATTTTGAAATTAACATGCTGTATAAGCTACTGTGCATAGGACTCCATTAGACAAATTAACTGAATTAAATAACAACCTGTTCTCACACTGCTTACACTGCAGTTCATTATATTTGAACTAGCACAGCCTGGTTGTCAAAAACCTACACAGTAGACTACCAGAGGTAGCATAAACCTCCCTTCTGTCCCTTATATTTAAATGACATTTTTGAGGGCATCAGTGAAGTCTTTGAGTGTCTGGAAAGAATTAATTTACTGACCCAGGTTCATTCACTTTCCATGGATGAATACTTTGCACTTAAGAAGAAATTTAGGTTGTTCATCAACAGATTTGACCAGTGTTAACCTAATTTTGCTTAAAATATTCCTCACTTTCACATAAAAGTCAACTTTGACACACTGGTTAACCTATAAGAAAGACTCCTCTGGCCCTGGCCAAGTGGCTCAGTTGGTTAGAGCATTGTCCTGTACTCCAAAAGAATAGTTTCAATTCCCACTTAGGACATATACCTACCTGGCTTGTGGGTTTGATCCCTAGTGAGGGTGCATACCAATATCAGTATTACTCTCTCACACGAATGTGTTTCTCTCTCTTTCTCTCTCTCTCAATGAAAAAATATCCTTGGGTAAGGATGAAAAAAATTTAAAAAAGAAGAAGAGTTCTCTGTAATTGCTAAATTTCTTACTGACTTCTAAATATAAAAATTAATCATTATTTCTTAATTCATTTGCCACTTTATTTCCAAATAAATTTTTAATGATTATATGTATAGTGAGCAAATAAATGAAAAGGCCATATGTGAGAACTTCTTTATCCCAAGAAAAAAGTGATTCTAATAAAATTTCACATTTTTGTTAGAAATAAAAAATAAACAGAAAAAATGGAAATGTAATCAATTATACAGTTCATTTTATCTGTTTGAAAAAAATACATAGCTGATTTGTAGAAGCAATCTTCTTGGAACCAAGGCTAGAGAGAAATTCTTCTTTGGATCTTTTAAAAGATAGCACTGTGTAAGTGAAAAAAGTTCTCAAAAAGCATCCTCATGAAACAATTGGACTTCTTGGATTATGGTAGAGTAGCTTGCATCAGAACCACCTTACTACTAAGAACAATTATAAAATAGATAAAATGCAAAAACCTCTGTTTGTAGGCATCAAAAAAATTAATTGAAGCAGCCACAACAAAATCTTGGACAAAAGAAAAGTAAGTGTAGGGAAAAAAGTCAACATTTTGTGTCATGTTTTCCATAAAATATTTATTTTAATTATTGTTTTTTATATATTTTATTGATTATACTGTTACAGTAGTTTCAAATTCTTTTTCCTTTGCTCCTCTCCACCCAATTATGTTTAATTTTCCAATGCTAAGGAGTCAAGCATAAAGCAGTATTTAAATCAGGCCCAAATGTAGATAAATCTTGTCAAGTGTAAATAAATCTTCATGTACAACCCCTTGATACAGCTTTTTCCATCTGAAAAATCTGTGAACTAAAAATACAAATTATCTGTACCACACACCCTCAATATACAATGGTAATACCAGTATTATACCTGTGATAGACACTGTTATTCATAAGTGGTGGCCAAAGTGTTGGGATGGAGGACCTAAGAAGACAAGTCACATAGTAGTCACTGGTCCAGAGCAATTCTGAAATTCGTCTGGACATGTTTCAGGTTTCATAATTAGGACTTCGTTCTGGGAATTGTTTTCTAAGGCTTTTGGTTCCACCCTCTGGAATTTTATTTCCTCCCTCTTGGTTATTAATTCCAAACTTCCTTTCCCACAAGAAATGGTCCATGTTTGCAGCTGAATAGCTGTCTCAGCCTGCGTCCTACCATAAAAAATTGGGGATCCAGAGGCTCTTTTCGTTATGAACTAGTTCCTCGTGCTTTAGTCCATACTTATGATCCTTCCATCAATACAATTCTCTTAAAGATCTGTGGGATTCCTATAAATAGTTGTGAGATTCACTATATTGGACATAAGCTCCACTGAGAAATATTTTGCTATAGGCCCCAACCTGCCTTGTACTGAAAGTCAAGGTGCTAAAGAACAACATCCTTGAAATTCTCAGACAAAATTGTCTATTTCTGAGGCACATTATTAATTCTTTCTGAAATCTTAACAATGTGTCTTATAGCTGAACCTTTGAGATAATATTTATCCTGAGATCAGGTCGTATAATGAGAGCTTTTGCAATATGGAGAGGCTGGGAATAACATACAGTTTTATTTTTATACTCAGTAAGTCCTAGATCCTTTGTATTTTCTCTAATTTCTGCATCAAACTGAAAAAGCTCCACCACTCTTGTATAATACTTTATCCCTTGTATAATACTTTATCATACCTGGCTAAAAATAACCAATTAGCACTTTTGACATTCTTTCTGAAAATCCCTTTACACAGGTTCATTTTTCATTAGGTACATTTTCTATTATCCATGTTACCTCAGGCAATAGTTATTCTAAATGTTCTCTTACTATGTAACATAGATTACTTGCCTTTCAGTCTCTAATAATAGCCTGCCCACTGTCCTTCCAGTTTCATCAGTGATTTCAGCCTCCTCTTGCCTCCTGGCCCCGAAGCTGATGGCACATGTTTTAAGGGTTTGCTTCAACCATAGCCTAGATCTAGGTATTATTTTATATTTCATGTATTTGTTTCTGCATAACTAACAATCTCATAACTTCATGGCCTAAAATAAGTTATTCTTGGTTCTCATAGTACTGAGGATGGGCTAACTTCAGCTACACAGTTCATGCTTGGAGTCTCTATCACAGCTGCAGTCATATAGTGGCAGTGCTGCCGTCACTTGAAAGCTGGACTAAGCTAGATTTACAAATGGCTTATTCACTCATATACCTGGCATCACAGATATAGTCCCATCCTCTCTCTTTCTCTCCCACTCCCTCCCTCCTCCTCTGTCTCTTCTTTTTTCTCCCTCCTTCTCTCTTTTTCTTCCTCCTCCCTTCCCTCTTTAGCATTCTCTCTCTCTCTCTCTCTCCCTCTCTCTTTTCCTCTCCCCCTTCCTCTCTCCCTCCCTCCCTCCCTCTCATCCTCATTCCTCTCTAACATCTTCCAAGGTCTTCCAGGGCTTTTCCATGTGGCTTATTTTATAGCATGGTGGTCTCGGAGATGTACCTCTGAATAGTAAGCTTCTCAAAGAGCACATCTAGACTGAGTGTTCCAAGAGGTCAGGTAAACAGCAAGACTTTTACAACTGAGCCTCAGAAGTTACACAGTGAGAAAGCTGATATACTCTATTGGTCAAAGCGGGCCAGAGGGTTACCCTCGATTAAAGGGGAAAGACAATATAATGGTGAAAATACAAGGAGGCATGATTCATTGGAGAGATACCTTTGGAAACTAGCTTAAGTAAAACCATTGAAAACAAAAAGAAAAACTCTGAAAACCAGTTACATAAAATATGGCATGTTACTTTCAAAGGAGCAACAATAAGACAGACACTGACTCTTCAAAATAAAATAATGGCATTCAGAACATAATAGCATTTTTAAGTGCTGAAAGAAAATAACTGCTAACCTGGATATATAAATCTAACAAAAACGTCTTACAAAAATGAAACAAATGAAAAGATATTTTACAATAGCAACACAAAACATCAAATTATTAGAATTAAATCCAAAAAAATGTGTAAGGTTTCTAAGCTGAATGAGAAACCTTTTAAAGGATTTATGAATTTAGTGCAATCAAAATAAAAATTCAAGCCAATGCTTTTATTAAAATTACCAATTTTTATGAAAATAAAGCATCAAAATAAACAGAGTAAGCTACAAGAACAAAGCTGGGGTCTTATTCTACCATATATCAATACTTACAATAGTGTCAGGGTAGTATGATGCAGGGATAGAAAAACTGACCCTTGGAACATTATAAAAGATGTCAGAAACAGACCTACATATACATGATCATCTAATTAATAACAATGGCAAACATGTAATTCAGTAAGGAAAGATTTATCTTTTTAATAAATGGTGCTGGGTCCATTGGATAGCCATATAGAAAAAATAAAAACTAACTTGAGCCTTATTGGGGACTGATTGTTTTCCCCTAATTCATATGCTGAACCCCTAATTCCCAATATGATTGTACTTGGAAATAGGGTTTTTAAGGAGTTAATAAAATTAATTGAGATCATAATGGTGGGACCCTATTCCAATAGGGCTAGTTTCCTTAGAAAACAAGGAAGAGACAAGATGTATTCACAAAGAAAAGGCCATGTGAGGACACAGAGAGAAGGCAACCAGTTATAAGCCCAGGAGAGAGGCCTTGGGAGAATACAACCCTGCTGGCACTTTGAATTTGAACTTCCAGCATCCATAAGTATGAAGAATAAACCAATTTTTGATGTTTAAGCCAACCAGTCTATAATATTTTATTATGACAGCCCTTGCAGACTGATACAGATCTTGGTACTCTGAAATGAGGTGCTAATGAAACAAATAACTCAATATGTGGGTGTGGCTTTGAAATTTGGTAATGGGTGATGGCTAGAAGGATTCTGAGTAACAAGTTAGAAAAAGCATAGAGATTGATTGTTGGTAGCAGTGTGGACAGAAATGTTATTGAAAAATGGAGAAAGGATGATCATGTTTAGAGTGGCAAAGAACTTTGTTGATTATGTTCTAGTGTTTTGTGGAAGGTAGTCATTAGGAGTATGAAATTGAATATTTACCGAAGGAGATTTCTAAACAAGTGTTGAAGGTGCGGTCTGGTTTCTCCTTATTGTTATAGTATAATATAAGAGGAGAGAGATAAATTAAAGAAATTGTTAAGCAAAATGGAACCCAAAATTAAAGACCTGGAAAATTCTCAGCCCATCCATCCTACAAAAAAATGAAAAAGCGTTTCAAAGAGACCACTAGAGTGGTCTCCATAAAGAGATTACCCATGGATCTAGCAACCATGTCAGCAGAAGCCAGAAATAGAAATAGGATTTTATCAGGGGAAAAACTGCCAGCTTAGACTAAAGAGGAGGGATTCTGGACAAAATAAAGGAGCCTTTCAGACTTCTGGGAAAAATAGAGCTATTTGGCTGTAAACATATGCTATCATTCAAAAATATGGATGAATGATCCTGAAGGTAATTCAGAGGTGGGCAGGAGTGCCATTGCTATCATAGGCCCAGATGGCACAGGGGAGAAAGCTGTGTCCTCCTTGGGTTTCAGAGGGTGAAGCTGCTTTCACCTAGTGCCTCAGAGATGGGGCTGACACCCAAGGCCCCAGGTACAGGGCTGCTGCCCCGGAGAGCAGAGTATCAAGCCCAAGAGGACTATTTTTGAGCTTTAAGATCTGATGGAAGCCCTGGCTGGTGGCACAGTGGATAAGGAGCTGGCCTGTGAAACCAAAGGTCACTGGTTCAATTCCCAGTCAGGTCACATAACCAGGTTTCAAGCCAGGTCTCCAGCCAGGTCCTGGAGGCCAATGAAAGGCAACCATACATTGATGTTTCCCTCCCTCTCAGCATCTCTCCCTTCCCCTCTCTCTAAAAATAATAAATAAAATCTTAATATATATATATATTTATTATTATTTTTTTAATCTAATGGAATGTGCCTTGTTAGATTGCGGGACCTGTCATCTCTTTCTTCTTTCCAACTTCTCCCTTTCAGAATGGGAATGTTTATCCTATGTCTGTCCCATCACAGCATTTTGGAAACATATAATTAGTCTGGTTTAACAGGTTGGCAGTTAGAAAGAAATTTTTGCTCAGAAGAAATTGTACCTCCAGTGTCTCCCATACCTGATTTAGTTGCTATTTAGATGAGACCTTGAACTTGGAGTTAACACTGAAATTGGTTAGACTGCAGGACCTGTTAGGATAGAGTGAATGTATTTTGTATGTGAGAAGTGTGGAACCCCAGCAAAAGCTTAATGTGTATTATTAGCATTACTGAAACTAGGAAAGGAGGAAGCTTAGAAACCTAGTTAAAGAAAAGCCAATCGCTCTGCAGGGGACCTCTGCAGAGATGAAGGGATTCCGGGACCCCTGGAGTTCACAAGTGCAAGGTGAGAACCCGCTGGCTGGCGGAAAAAGATTGTTTACCCAAGATATTAGGGCAACCTGACAGCCGGGAGACAGGCCAATTAAGGCCTCAAGACCACCTCAGACCCCCACCCTGATTGTCAATCACTAATTACCATCTTATCTTCTGTGCCCGGGCTCGCTTGTTCCACTATAAAAAGCCCTAGCTGTAAGCGACGGCGCGCGCCTCATGAGATCGAGGCCGCCCCTGCGCAGGTCTGTTGTTTGGCCAATAAATAACATCTTTGAATCCCCGAAAGTCTCCAGCGTTTGGTGTCTCGCTTTCGTCTGGATATAACAAGAAGGACATGAATTTTGTGTGAAAATATCCTTGCTGTACTATATGTAATCAACCAAAATTGGCAACTACCTAAATCAATAAAAAAATGAATAAACATATTCACTTACATTTACATAAATGAACTGGTATAATTAATTTACCAATTACTTTAAATAATTGGTATAGCCATACAACAGAACACTATACAGGTTAGTATCCATTCTCTGTAAAAACATGAAACAATGATGTTAGGAATCAGGAAAGTTTGACTCTCTTTGGTGGGAACAGTGACTGAGGAGGAACATGAGGAACTCCTGGAATGACGGTCATGTTGTTTCTTGAGGGGGATGCTAGCTACACAGGTGTTTTCAGTTTGTGAAGAATTCATTGTACTTGTGGGCATTTCCTGTATGTATACACTTCAATAAAGTAGGGTTTTTTTTTTTTTAAGGGTCTGAGCATTTTTATTTTATTAAGCTTATTGAAAGAAAGTAGCTTTCTTTTTTATTTTATTTATTTATTTTTAGAGAGAGGAGGTGGGAGAGGGAAAGAGGAGAGAAACATCAATGTGTGGTTGCCTCTCATGTGCCCCCAACTGGAGACCAGGCCTGCAACCCAGGCATGTTCTCTGACCAGGAATCAAACCAGCGACCCTTTGGTCCTCAGGCCAGAGCTCAACCCACTGAGCCACATCAGCCAAAGCTGATACAATAGATTTTTAGTGAAGAAGAAGTAAAACTGTTTTCAGATAAATTAAATACAGAAAATTCATAGCCAGCAGGTCTACAGTAAAATAATTATTATTGTGGGTGCTTTAGAAAAAAGAAAACAATCCCAAATAAAAGCAGGGAAAGAAACTATGAAGAATAAACAGAAGGTAGTGGGTATGTCAAACCATATAAAACATTAAGAATATATCTTATGAAGTTAAAAGTATACATAAAAGTAAAGTACATGACAATAGCACAAAAGATAAGAATGGAATCAAGGCAAACTGTTCTACAATCTTATGTTTTGCAAGAAATGGTAAAAGTCTTAACCCATTGTAGGTTCTTGTAAGTCTAGTATATAAGTTGTAATTTCTATGAAAACATTAAAAGATAAAATAATTTACAACCAAAGCAAATAAGTAAAGGAGGAAAATTGTATAGTGATAAATAACTTAATTCATTCAAAAGAAGGAATAAAAAAAGAAAACAAAAAGTAAGATATGCTTAAGTATATAAAATAGTAATTTCAAAAATATAAATGAAATAGATATTCTAAGACTAAAACTGTCAGGCTACATTTTAAAAACCATACACTGCTTGTAACAGACATACTTCTAATATATATACACAAAAATATTGAAAGTAAAAGAATGAAAACAGATGTCATGCAAACATTAAACAAAATAAAACTGCTAAACTAACAGGCAAAGTAGATTTTTAAGAAGTAATGTTACTATAGTACTATTGAACTATGCACTGAAAAATAGTTCACATGGTAAATTATATGTTCTGTATTTTTTTTTTTTAAGATTTTATTATTTTTCAGAGAGAGGAGAAGGGAGAGAGTAAGAGAGGGAGAGAAACATTAATGTATGGTTGCCTTTTACCTGCCTCCAGCTACAGACCTGGCTGGAGACCTGGCTTGCAACCTAGTTATGTTGCCCTGGCTGGGGAATCGAACCAGCGACCTTTGGGTTCGCAGGCCGGCACCTTATCCACTGTGCCACCAGCCAGGGCTGTTCTGTATTTTTTATCACAATTAAATTTTTAAATTTTTTTAAAAGAAGCATTTCTAGAGATATTGGGATTTTATAATGATAAAAGGGTGAATCCACAAGATAAAACAATTCTAAGTTTGCATTTACATAGCATAGTCTCAAAATATATAAAGCAAATCTAAAAGAACTAACGAGAGACAAAAATATCCTATGATAAATATAACTGAATTTCATAATTCTGGCTCTTATAATGCTCTCCGCACGTTGGCCTTTGGAACAAAACCAAAGCCTAGTTCAGTAAAAACCAGTCCTTGGGAGGGATAGTAATTAATTTTAGATATGTAGATAAGTAACGGCTTGGCTTCAACTACAGATAGTACCTAGAAGAAGGCAGGGCCTGCATATCCATCAGACCATCAAAAGTCCCTAAAAGGGAAAAGTTAATGTTTAAAGAAATTTTCTTCATTAAAAAAATATCAAAATTATATTTTATGAGTTCTCTGGTACAAATATTAATACAATAGAGCTAGGGTTATTCTTTTTTTCTCCAATAAATAAATAAAAATTTTAAATGAATCACTTTTAGCTTGCCAGAGACTATGGACATAAGACCCTATAACCCTTTTCTGCCTGCCTGCCTGCCTTCCTTTCTTCCTTTCTCCCTCTCTCTCTCTCTCCTTCTCTTTCTTTTCTTTTCTTTTCTTTCTTTTTTTTTTTTTTTTTTTTTTTTTTTTTTTTTTTTTTTTTTTTTTTTTTTTTTTTTTTTTTTTTTTTTTTTTTTTTGACCCTTGACCATTTGAAACACAACTGGCCATGATTGTGACCAGTCATGGTCACATTTGAAACACAACTGGCCATGATTCAGAAGAAGATCCGTAGTCACTGGGTGGGAGGTAGGTGGTGGAGGAGGTACTGTGTTTAGTAAAATATGTGTGAAAAACCATGCTTAGTGGCTCAAAGTCTGTGTGTAATTGTGTTTAATAATGTGTGTGAAACACTTTGTTTAATGGTGCATGGAACATCGTCTACTATGTTTATTGATATAGATATGAACTACTACAATCCAGCGAGACTATTAGTGTTTCCAAAAGGCCAGAAAGTGTGGTAAAAAAGAATGTTTAGGTTTTCAGGTCAAACATACATGGATTAAATTCCCAGGTTGAACAATTTTGTAAACTGTATCCTTAGATACATCATTTAACTTCTTGGAATATGTTTTTTGGGGGGTCTTAAAATGGGGTAGTAATGTCTACCTTTCCAATGTCTGTTAGAATTAGAGATAATAGACTAGCATCAAGCCTGTGTCTGGAGCACATACTGACATTCACAGCCCAAAGTCACTTCACCTGTACAAGAACTCTAGGCTTCCAAGCCAAGTTCATTCCACCCAAGTTCAAGAACAATTCTGATGTTAACTCATAGGTCTTTTCCACAAGGATGAATTTATGCCTAAGTTTTTGCAACACAAACTTAAAACATACTGATATTTAAATAGTGACTTAGCTATATATGATGTCATTTAAATGTTCCTTTATCCTTGACTGAAGTAGTAAAGCTTGACTCTACCTTTCAGCCAGAAGTAGTGAAGAGAGAAGTATGATCTTCACCTTCAGCATGCTTATATTGCTCTTAAAATAAAATATAGATATAAAAGTGTGCTAAATGTACTTAAATAAAATTTGCATGACTTTTTCTCATAAATCATCTCATTATTTAATAGTCATCTTCTGAAACTCTACTAATATTAAATAAGATGCTCACTTAAGGCCACAGGAATAGAGGGATCGGAAAAGTTGCTTTGCTTTCACTTTAGATATTGGCTATATAAAGACTAGATTGTGGTACTCCCTGCCTAACTTTACCAGATATTAAGTATATTTTTAAAAAAGGAGAGGGAAGGATGAGTGAAATAATATCCTATTATACTATGTTTTCTTTTTCTTAAACAAGCTTTTCTCTGACCCCTACAAAATTAAGGGTGAGAAGTTATCTGTCACCAAAAACAATCACCTCCATTGTCAGTGACATTCAGTGGCATTGAGAAATCCATTACCATTCC
The DNA here is from genome assembly GCA_004026585.1 of Noctilio leporinus. Taxonomy (NCBI): domain Eukaryota; kingdom Metazoa; phylum Chordata; class Mammalia; order Chiroptera; family Noctilionidae; genus Noctilio; species Noctilio leporinus. The sequence continues at coordinate 124,073 of PVIW01003874.1, read as the reverse complement.
AAGTTGCTGTGGACTCATGTGTTTGGGGTTGGGGGAAATCACCAAGCAAAGAACAGATGGGCACAAAAAAAGATCCCTTCTGACAGACACCTGGGTCCCCAGCAGTCTCCCAAGTTCAGCTGTCCCTCCCCTTTGGCCAGAGCAAGCATTTAGTAAGAAGGAAAGCTCTGTAAAGGGAACTCCCAGGCCCAATCAGATGTGGACAAACTCTAAGGCTGATAAAACATGCATGCATTCATTTTATGACCTTCTCACAAAGTAAACTAAAATTATTACACCACAATCTATGGAACATTTTTTAATTAAATCATTTCTTTGGTTTGTTTTAGAAAGCATGAGTTTCAGCCAACGTTAATGTTTTACTGTTTAAAAACAAAAAAACTCGCCCTGGCTGGTAGCACAGTTGATAAGGTGCTGGCCTGCGAACCCAAAGGTCGCTGGTTCGATTCCCCAGCCAGGGCACATAACAAGGTTGCAGGCCAGGTCTCCAGCCAGGTCTGTGGCTGGAGGCAGGCGAAGGGCATCCATACATTGATATCTATCTCCCTCTCTCCCTTCCCCTCCCTCTAAAAATAATAATAAATAAAATCCTTTAAAAAAAAAAACTCATAGCATATAACTAGATTATTTTCTGTATACTTATGGTTAAAGGACATCTCTAAATGTGACTCATGTTAAAAAAACACAAAGTTGGATATCTAGCTCAATTTTTGCAAGTTATAACCTTAGTCCTTTTGAGGGAATGTGGGCAATTGGTTACATGGTGTAAGTATGACAGTTTGAATCCCAGAAAAGAAGAAGCAGTAGCTCTAAGTGAGAAAGTTCATATTAGTTGCAAAAGGTAATATTTCTTACCCTAAGTTTACTCTAGCTCTCTAGAAAAAGTATTAGTAGAAACTGAAGCTCCAAACATTGTATTGGTTGCTTGATTTATTTGACTCATTTTCTAGAACACTTTTTTGGTCAAATCACAATAGAAATCAAATTTATATGTGTGACATTGTTCACTCTCCTATCCTAGTTTCAACATTCAAAACTGCTAATGAATAACAAAAATGAATAATATTCAGGGGCAAAAAATAAGAAAAAGATTCATATTATCCACAAAGCTGAACTAAATCCCAGAATTAATGAATATAAATTATGTATACACTATACATTGAGCTAAGTGAAGAGTAGTGCACGAAGATATGTATGTAAACAAGAACACACCATGAGTGGAGGTGTTAAAAAGGTGCTCAGGTGTATAATGTGCTATGATAATGTTAGTTGTTGTATACGGAGCATTTCAAAATACATTTTCTAGATTCATAGATTACAGAAGATTTTGTTACCTTTTTTTTAGTTGAATAGAACTTTTCTTAATTTAATTTTATTGTTGTTGTATTATATCCATCCCCTTTTTGATCCCCTCTGTCCTCTTCCCCACCCACCCATTTCCCCCGAAAGTCAATCCCACCTGTTGTCCATGTCCATGGTTCCTTTATATTAGGTTCTTGTCTAAACTGCTTCCTTTCCTTGCCTCCTCATTCCCTCTTCCTTCTGCCCACTGAAGGCCTATTCACTGTATTCATATCTCATTCTGTCTTGCTTGTTGTTAGTTTTGTTCATTATTGTCCTGTAATGGGTGAAATCATATGGTATTTGTCCTTCACTGACTGGCTTATTTCACTAAGCATAATACTTTCTAGTTCCATCCATGTTGTTGCAAAGGTTAGGAGTTCCTTCTTTCTTTCTGCTATATAGAATTCCATTGTGTAAATGTACCAAAGTTTTTTGATCCAATCATCCACTGATGGGCACTTAAGCTGTTTCCAGCGCTTGGCTATTGTAAATAGTGCTGCTATGAACATAGGTGTGCATAGGTTCTTATGAATGGGTGTTTCAGGATTCTTTGGGTATAGTCCAAGTAGTGGAATTGTTGGATCAAAAGGCAGTTCCATTTTTAGTTTTTTAAGGAAACCCCATACTGTTTTCCACAGTGGCTGCACCAGCCTACATTCCCACCAACAGTGTATGAGGGTTCCCTTTGCCCCGCATCCTCGCCAACACTTGTTGTTTGTTGATTTGCTGATGATTGCCATTCTGACAGGTGTGAGGTGGTATCTTCTTGTGGTTTTAATTTACATCTCTCTGATGACTAGTGATGTTGAGCATTCTTTCATATGCCTCTGGGCCCTTTGTATATCTTCCTCAGTGAGTTGTCTGTTCAGGTCCTTTGCCCATTTTTTAATTGGGCTGTCTGTCTCCCTGGTGTTGAGTCGCGTTAGTTCTTTATATATTTTGGAGATCAGACCCTTGTCTGAGGTACCATTGGCAATTATGTTTTCCCATACAGTTGGTTCCCTTTGAATTTTGCTGATATTTTCTTGAGCTGAACAGAAACTTTTCAATTTGATATAGTCCCATTTGTTGATTCGTTCTTTGATTTCCTTTGCCCTTGGTGAAATATCAGTAACCATATTTCTGCATAGGATATCCGAAAATTTGCTGCCTATATTTTTCTCCAGGACCTTTATGGTGGCACTGCTTATGTTTAAATCCTTTATCCATCTTGAGTTTATTCTGGTGTATGGTGTAAGTTGGTGGTTTAGTTTTATCTTTTTTACATGTTGCTGTCCAGTTCTCCCAACAAATGGTCCCAACACCATTTGTTGAAGAGACTGTTTTTACTCCATTGGATGTTCCTTCCTCCTTTGTCAAATATTAGTTGACCATAGTGTCCTGGGTTAATTTCTGGGCTCTCTATTCTGTTCCATTGATCTATATTTCTGTTCTTAGGCCAGTACCAGGCTATTTTGAAGACAGTAGCCTTGTAATATTGTTTGAAGTCCGGTATTGTGATTCCTCCTACCTTGTTCTTCTTTCTCAAGATTGTGGTGGCTATTTGTGGGCGTTTTTGGCTCCATATAAATTTTTGAAGTATTTTTTCTATTTCTGTGAAGTCTGCCATTGGTATTTTAATTGGGATTGCATTGAATATGTAGATTGCTTTGGATAGTATGGACATTTTAATGATGTTAATTCTTCCCATCCACGAACATGATATATGTTTCCATTTATTTGTGTCTTCCTTGATTTCTTTCTTCATTGTTCTATAGTTTTCTGAGTACAGGTCTTTTACCTCCTTAGTTAAGTTGATTCCTAGGTACTTGATGTTTCTTGTTGCTATGGTAAGTGGGATTTGTTTTTTCACTTCTATTTCTGTTGTTTCATTATTGGTATACAAAAATGCTTTTGATTTCTGGATATTGACTTTATACCCAGCTATTTTGCTAAATTTGCTTATTAGGTCGAGTAAGATTTTGGTGGAGCCAATTGGGTTTTGTATGTACACTATCATATCACCTGCAAATAATGACAGTTTGACTTCCTCCTTTCCAATTTGGATACCTTTGACTCCTTTTTCTTCTCTGATGGCTATAGCTAGAACTTCCAAGACAATGTTGAATAGAAGTGGAGAAAGTGGACAGCCTTGTCTCATTCCTGATCTTAGGGGGAAAGCTTTCAGTTTTTGTCTGTTAAACATGATGTTGGCTTCAGGTTTCTCATAGATGGCCTTTATGATGTTGAGGTATGCTCCCTCTATTCCCATTTTGCTTAGGGTTTTTATCATAAATGGTTGCTGTACTTTATCAAATGCTTTTTTAGCATCTATCGATATGTTCATATGGTTTTTATCTTTCAATTTGTTGATGTGGTGTATTACATTTATTGATTTACGAATGTTGTACCATCCTTGCATCCTTGGAATGAAACCCACTTGATCATGGTGTATGATCTTTGTAATATACTGCTGAATCCAGTTGGCCAATATTTTGTTGAGAATTTTAGCATCTATGTTCCTCAGAGATATTGGCCTGTAGCTTTCTTTCTTAGTTGGATCTTGCCCTGGTTTTAGGATTAGAATAATATTGGCCTCATAGAAAGAATTTGGGAGTCTTCCCTCTTCCTGAATTTTTTGGTATAGTTTGAGGAGGATAGGAGTTATTTCTTCTTTAAATGTTTGGTAAAATTCACCTGTGTAGCCATCTGGTCCAGGGCTTTTGTGCTTTGGGAGATTTTGGATTACTTCTGTAACTTCACTAGTTGTTATTGGCCTATTCAGGCTTTCTGCTTCTTCTGGGTTCAGTTTTGGTAGATTATACCTTTCCAGAAATGTGTCCATTTCATCCAGGTTGTCATATTTTTTGTCATATAGTTGTTTGTAATAATTTCTTACAATCTTTTGTATTTCTGAGGTATCAGTTGTGATGTCCCCTCTTTCAGTTCTAATTTTGTTTACTTGGGTCCTCTCTCTCTTTTTCTTGATGAGTCTGGATAAAGGCTTATTAATTTTGTTTATTTTTTCAAAGAACCAGCTCCTGGACCTGTTGATTCTTCGAATTGTAGGTTGAATCTCTGAGTTATTTAATTCTGCTCTGATCTTGATGATTTCCTTCCTTCTACTTGCTCTGGGCTTTGTTGTTATTGCTCCACTACTTCATGCAGCTTTATGGTTAGGTCGTTTTTATAAACTTCTTGTGACCTTTTTTGGAAGGCCTGTAGTGCTATAAATTTCCCCCTGAGCACTGCCTTTGCTGTGTCCCACAGGTTTTCGGCTGTTGTGTGTTTATTGTCATTTGTTTCCAGGAACTTTTTGATTTCATCTTTGATCTCATTGTTAACTCATTCATTACTTAAAAGCATATTAGTCAGTCTCCATGAGTTAGAGTATGGTTGCTTTTTTCCCTTGAAATTAGTTTCTAGTTTCAAGCCATTGAGATCTGAGAAGATGCTTTATATGATTTCAATTTTCCTGTATTTGTGGAGGCTTGTCTTGTGACATACCATATGGTCTATCTTAGAGAATGATCCATGTACATTTGAGAAGAATGTGTATTTTGCTTCTTTGGGGTAAAAGACTCTGTATACATCAGTTAGGTCCATTTCCTCTAGAGTGTTGTTCAATGCCACAACATCTCTGGGGATTTTTTGTTTGGAAGATCTGTCCATTGTTGATAGTGGGGTATTAAAATCCCCTACTATTAGTGTGTTGCTGTCTATATCTTTCTTAAAGTCCTCCAAGATTTTCCTTATATATTTTGGATCTCCTACGTTGGGTGCGTATATGTTTACCAGAGTTATTTCTTCTTGATGGATTGTTCCCTTAAGTATTATGAAATGTCCTTCTTTTTCCCTTTTTATGGCTTCCATTGTAAAATCTATTTTGTCTGAAATAAGTATTGCTACTCCAGCTTTCTTTTCATGTCCATTTGCTTGATATATATTTTTCCATCCCTTCACTCTCAATCTGTGTCAATCTTTTGTTCTGAGGTAGGTCTCTTGAAGACAGCATATATGGGGGTCATGTTTTCTTATCCATTCAACTACCCTATATCTTTTGATTGGTGCATTTAATCCATTTACATTTAAGGTTATTATTGATTGATACTTATTCATTGCCATTTTCTCCCTTTGTGTCTGTATTCCTCTTTGGCTTTTTCTGTTTCTTCATTTTATTTGTTTACTTATTTTTAGAGCAGACCCTTTAGCATTTCTTGCAATGCTGGTTTGGTAGAGATGTATTCTTTTGTCCAGGAAACTCCTTATTTCTCCTTGCATCTTGAATTAGAGCCTTGCTGGGTAGAGTATTCTTGGTTGCAGGCCTTTGTTTACCATTCTTTGAAATACTTTTTGCCATTCCCTTCTGGCTTGAATTGTTTCTGTTGAATAATCATTTGGTAGCCTTATTGGAACCTCCTTATATGTTATTTGTCATTTCTCTCTTGATGCTTTTAGGATTCTCTCTTTGTCTTTGAAATTTGCCATTTTAATAATAATGTGCCTTGGAATTGGTCTGTTTGGGTTGATCCTCATTGGGACCCTCTGTGCTTTCAGAACTTGAGTAATGTTTTCACTCATCATGTTAGGGAAATTTTCTATCATGACTTTTTTGAACAGGTTTTCCATTCCTTGTTTCTCTTCTCCTTCTGATATCCCTATGATACAGATGTTGTTACATTTCATGTTGTCCTGCAGCTCTCTTAAACCCTCTCTAATCTTGTTCAGCCTTTTTTCATTCTCTTGTACTGTCTTGGAGTGTTTGTCTACACTGTCCTCCATCTTGCTGATCCAGTCCTCTGCTTCCTCTAGCCTACTGTTGATTCCTTCTACTGTATTCTTCAATTCAGAAATTGTATTCTTCATTTCCTCCTGGCTCTTACTGATAGTTTCTATGTCATTTTTTATGCTGTTGTAGCTCTCAGTAAGTTCCTTGTAATTTCCCTGGAGTTGTTTAGTTTTCTTTGAGCTGGCTAAGCTCATTGAGCTCCTCTATCATCATTCTTTTGAATTCCTTATCTTATATATCATGTGCCTCTGTTTCATTTGGTGATCTTTCTGGGGACTCTTCCTTTCCTTTTAATGATGGACTGATTCTTTTTCTCCCTATTTTGGGTGTGTGTTGTTGCTTGTTTATTTTTTTGTTTGTTTTTTACCTTGGATTAATCTGCTTTGCTTCCTTGCCTTCATTGAGTACCCCTCTGTATTAGGAGATTTGTGGAGTTCAGTGTTGCAGTCTCCTAGATTTTCTCCACTTTTTGCTCTTGGTGTGGCCTTTATTTGGGCTGTCTGGTTGTATTCTGGATTGGTTGTGTATGTTGCTCCTTTCCTTCCAGTCAAGACACTCCTTCTATCCTTTCTCATACACTGTTTTTGAGTTGCTCCTAAAACAGAACCACCGGTCCAGGCAAAATAATCATACCTTCAGTGATATCTTTCTCTTTTACTTCCCCTTTTGACTGCCTATGAACATAACTATATACCCAAACCCTCCAAGATAACCCCTGCTCTTAATCACACCCTCAGATGCAACTGAGCCTGTCTTGACAGCGATGTAGATATATTAAGACTGTTGTATGAGGGGGAAAAATGATTAAGTTGACTAAAGTATAGATAGTGTTGAAGGGTGCTGAGGAATAGCAAAGATAGAAGGGATGTGAGAGAGAAAACCGACTTTTCTATTCTATAGAATGAGGAGAGGGAGAATCAGAAAGCCTCATGTATGAGTGAACAGTGTAAGCCTATGTATATAGTTGCTGCATCTGCCTCTCTGTCCACCCTTAGTGATTCCTGATTGGTCCAGGTGGAGCCAGGACCTATGGGCTTTTAGCAGGAAAAAAAAAAAAAAAAGAATAAAGAAAGGGTTTAGGTGGCTGGCGAAGGGAGGAACACTTAGACTGAGGACTGGGAATGTGTTGTAGCCAGAGAGTGAGTAGACTTTAAGTCAAAAGTAGGGGGTGGGTCTTGGGTATTTACGTGGATTGAGATAGGGGAGGATTAAAAATATGTGAGTTGGGATACACTATGGTTTAAATAGTATTAACTTAAAATGCACTAATTGTGAGGCTTGGAAGTAACTTTTGAAAAAGATATGTTAAGGATTAATAGTTCATGTAGCTCTCTGTGACTCAGGTGCTTGAGATTAGCAGCAATCTATTTCCTGAGGCTGCCTCTTTTTCTTGGTCAGGTCTCTGCATTCTACAGTCTAGCTGTGTGGTCTCAGAGTGGCAGGGCCTAAGGCTGTCACAGACAGAGCTGATTCTGAGTGTCAGCCCCCAGGTAGGCTGGGCCTCCAGTAGCCTAGCTGGGTTTCAGGGCTGCTGGTGTTCTGGGGCCCTCCCATTTTTGCTTCTGTGTGAAGACCAGCAGGGTGCTCTGTGATATCTGTAGCTGCTCCTCCCCCTTCAACTCCTGGAGGAGGTTCCTGCCTGTGATGGGCACCTGGCACCCCTGCAGGGCAGCCTGGCACCCCTGCAGGGCAGCCTGCAACCTCTCTGGCTCCTGTGATGACTGGCTCTGCTGCCCCTACAGCTCCCAGGGAAGGCAGCCCCTGTCCACCAACAGTGCCCAGGGTCCACCAACAGTGCCTGGCACCCCCAGGGAAGGACCAACCCTCCAAGCAGTCCAGTTCTCTGAGGAGTCCTTCACGCTGCCTCTGTGATGCACACCTGGCTCCCCAGAGCGTCTGAAGCACAGCCTTTGTTGCCTGCAATGGGCGGGTCAGTTTCCCCAGCTGTAAGTTCCTGGCTTCCCATTTGGAGTTTCTGTGGGAGCCTGGAGGCCAGTGCAGGTGCTCAGGGCTGGGCCTCCCCCCTCACAGGGGCTTCAAGCTGCTCTTTCCCCGGTGGCCCAGCAGCACTGTTTTTGGTCCTTGCGCTGCTCCGGCCGCTGCATTTCCCTGCTTCCTGGCTCCTGCTCCCCACAGGACTCTTCTCCTCCACCTATGGCCCAGTGAGGAGCTTTCTCTCTCTGTTGCAGGAGCGAGGCTCTCACACAGTCCCTCCCCTTCAGGAGTTCAATTCCTTGTTCCATCCTGTGTTTGCCCTCACTGCCCACACTTCACTGCTCAGATTTCTAGTCTCCAGGGAGCCTGGAGCTGGCTTCAGTTAAAGATGATCCTCTGAGTAGAGCCACCACTGCCCAGAGCTGACCTTGGCCTGTCAGCTGGTTTGAAACTGTCTCACCTGCTCTCCTGTAGGTCTCTGCTGACTCTCTGCTGTGCTTCCCTGAGTCCAGATGCTACAGCTCCAATTCTTAGGGACCTGCAGGCATCTCGTGCTCCCTATCCTGTCCCCCACCTGCTCTGGTACTCGAGAACACCATCAGCACTGCTCTCTACTCTGTCGCCATCTTTGATCCCCCAGGTTTTGTTACCTTTAAAGAGCATCATAAAAATAAGTTAAATGGCATTATTATAACCAGAGAGGAAGGCAAATGAAAGCTAAATACTTTGGGCCCTTTATATATTAAAATTTCATTTTCTGGGCTGCCATCTCTCGGTAAAATAGCAGAAGCAGTGCCAATGATGTTGGCACAACCGTGTCCTGGGACCTGTGGCCAGACCCAGTGATGGAGCCACACAGCCAAAGCCCCATGCAGCTGTGCTTCTTGGCCTGCACTTTCAATAGAGGTACAATATTGGCAGTTGCTGGGGAAAATTCTTCAATGGTTGCTTTTGAGTAAAGGGTTCTCAATCCACACCCAGGACAGCCACAAATGTTACAAATTAACAGATAAAACAGTTACTGGATGCAGTGGTTTCCATGGAGACCATCTTAACCTGACAAAGATTATTGAAGCAAAACTAAAGATGTACAAGCATTCCAATAATAAGGTCACGACCACAGAGGCAATCACTCCAATGCTATCCACAATCCACTATTCAAGGCACTTCTTTCTGTATTATGTTTACATCATCAGGGGACTCGAAGAAGAAGGGAAAAGGAGCCATGTACAACTTTGACTCCCTGGGGTTGTACCAGAGAGACTTCTTCAAGGCTGAGAGTCAGCGAGCAGCATGCTGTAGCCCCTGCTCTACAACCAGGTTGGTTTTAAGAACACAAAGAATGTGGACCATGTCACATTGCCTGAAAAGAGCTATGCAGCTTATGAAGGACATCTTCATTTCTGCTGTGGAGAGCGATGTGTGCACCAGGGAGGCACTCAAAATCTGCATCATGACCAAGGACATTCTCCTGAGGAAGGACTGATGTCTGTGATGGCTCACAGATGTGTTTTATTTAAAAAAGTAATCCTTGAAGTGCTCATGTTGTTATAACTTGTCTTCTTTCAGCAGGAAAGATCCAGGAAGTTGAATTTCCTTTTCTTTCCATTTTCCTCCTTCTTCCCATACTCTTCTGTCTTTCAGAGCTATTCTTCCACTTTAAGGATGAAGAACAAACAAATCATGTCAGTTTTCCCTTATATTTACAAGCAAGAAATGGACCTGGAAAAGCTGACTTTTTTTTTTTTTTTAAAGCTGACTTTTTGATCAATGCAGATAGCCAGTTCATCTATGAAGAGAGCATTTACATCATCCAATTTAACCTTTAATCCATCTTGGTTGTATTCAGACATTAGTGGCTATAAATAGAATACTTGAATTTTTTAATGTAATTTTCCTTTACATTAGAAAGCTAGTGGTTTGTGGATACAGAAGGGGAGAATAGGTTGCAAAAGGGTTAAAGTAACCTCAAAGAATCATTGAATCACAAGCATAACCCCTGAACAGGCCATTGTTTTCTAGTGTTTTATGTAAAATTCAAAGTTGAATTTGCCAACAGATATGGAAAGTTAAATTCCCTGGAGAAAGTTGCAAGAGCCCACATTTTGTTATAGGAGAAATAGAACATTAATGGAAGTTGCACAATATCTGTCTTTTCTAATCAAAATCTTAACAGGGTCCTGAATAGTACATCCCTCAAAGGCAGCACCACTGGGTGAGGAAGAAAAACTCTCCTTTGTGCAAGACCTACCAGGTCTATAAGTGAAATTCATGATGGATGAGGGACACTCAGCCAGTGAACAGATCACATCTTTGAGCACTTGAACATTCATTTATGTTGTTTGTATGCTCCTAGTGATTTCAGCAAAGAAATCACCAAAATGGGATTTTAAGAACCCTGATTTTTAAGCCAATAAACCTACTAAAATGAAGAACTAACAAGCTAAAGGAAAAGCAGGAAGGCAAGGTGCAACATTCACATGAACCCAGATGTGGTCTGGCATAAAAGCGCCATGACTCATCAGTTCTGTGACTTGCATAATTAATTTAACCTTCATTTCATTTTTTTAAAGATTTCATTTATTATTTTTTAGAAAGTGGGGAAGGGGAAGAGACACAGAGGGAGAGAGAAATCAATGTATGGTTGTCTTTCACCTGCCTCCAGCTAAGGACCTGGCTGGAGACCTGGCTTGCAACTTGGTTATGTGCCCTGACCAGGGAATCGAACCAGCTACCTTTGGGTTCGCAGGCCAGCGCCTTATCCACTGTGCCACCAACCAGGGTGCATTTCATTTTTTTATATGGAGGAAAAAAGATAATACTAAATTCTTCACAGGGTTATAATGTTACTGTACACATGAAGAGCTCAACTAATATTAGATATGATTACATCATCATGCTTGGTACAGACATTTAATTAGAAAATGCTCTGGTGCGTTCAATGTGAAGATGAGGATGGCATATTGCTGGGGAAGGACCAGCAAGCTGTCCCCTAGACCTCAGGGACTTGCATTCATTATCTTTGTCAATTTAATCATAATACAGGGTTCAGTGCTTGTAGGCAGACTCAAATCCCTGATGTTTCAGCAGTATGAAAACAGAGCCTTTTCTGTAATAGCAGAATTATTTCAACCAACTGATGTATAAAACCAAAATTGCAATTCAATTAATTTAAAATGAAAATTCTAATTTGTGTAAGAACAGAATGTATGCTTCTACATGTCCAGCCCATCCTCTCCCAGAAACCAGACATACGTTGAAAACCAAGTCATAGGCAGAAGGAGGAAGACTGTTTGCAAACAAGGACTCCAGTGCATAGGTAATTGGCATATTTCAGGTAGATATTCTCAAAAGATCCTCAAGTGTATCCTGACCCCAGGTCTATCTGAGAGGCCGGTTTGGCTCCTGGGATCAGAGCTTAGGTATTTTATCTATGTGGCTGCCCCATCTCCATTATAGGGTAGGCAAACCACTGAGACTAAGGCAGGGAGTGAAAGCAGGAAGGTGGCAGGAAATAGAACTGAAAAGTAAGCATGGACCAAAGCATATGCCTTTTATATAAATGTCTACTCTATTAACAACTACATGACAAGAAATTTGACAACCTGGGTAAAATTTCTGGAAACATAATATTCCAAAACTAAATCAAGAAGAAACAGAAAGTCTGCATAGACTGAAAACAACTAATGAAATTGAAGCTGTAATAAAAAAAAAACTCCCAGCATACTAAAGCCCTGGACCAGATGGATACACAGGCAAATTTTACCAAACATTTAGGGAAAAACTAACTCCAATCCTTCTCAAACTATTCCAAAAAATCCAAGAAGAGCAAAGACTCCCAAACTCTTGCTCTGAAGCCAGTATTATTCTAATCCCAAAACTAGGTAAAGACACAACAAAGAAAAAAAACTACAGACCAATACCTCTGATGAACATAGATGCTAAATTCCTGAACAAAATATTGGCTAACTGGAGCTAGCAATACATTAAAAAGGCCATACACCATAATCAAGTGGGATTCATCCCAGGGATGCAAGGATGGGATAATATTTGCAAATCAATAAATGTAAATGAAAGACAAAAATCACATGATCATATCAATAGATGCAGAAAAAGCATTTGATAAAAGTAAAACACCCACTTATGATAAAAATGCTCAGTGACTGGGAACAGAGGGAGCATACCTCAACATAATAAAGGCTATATATGAGAAACCTGCAACCAACATCATACTCAATGTGCAAAAACTGAAAGCCTTTCCCTCAAGATCAGTAACAAGACAAGGGTGTCCATTCTCTCCACTTCTATTTAACATAGTTTTAGCATTCCTAGCCACAACAATCAAATAAATAAATGATATCCAAATTGGAAAAGAGGAAGTAAACTGTCATTATTTGCAGATGACATGATAGTGTACGTAAAAAAAAAAAAAAAAAAAAAAAAAAAAAAAAAAAAAAAAAAAAAAAAAAAAAAAAAAAAAAAAAAAAAAAAAAAAAAAAAAAAAAAAAAAAAAAAAAAAAAAAAAAAAAAAAAAAAAAAAAAAAAAAAAAAAAAAAAAAAAAAAAAAAAAAAAAAAAACAACCTATAGACTCCACCAAAAACTACTTGACTGAATAAATAAATTTGGCAAAATAGCAGGGTAAAAAGTCAAAAATTGAAGGCATTTCTGTATACCAACAACGAGCTATCAGAAATAGAAACTACAGGGGAAAAATCCCATTTACTATAGCAATAAGAAAAATAAAGTACTTAGGAACAAACCTAACCAATGAGGTAAAAGACCTGTACCCAGAATACTACAGAACACCAAAGAAAGAAATTAGGAAATATACAAATATATGCAAGCATATATGGTGTTCATGGACGGGAAGATTAACATCATTAAAATGTCCATACTACCCAAAGATTCAACCCAATTCTTATTAAAATACCAATGATATATTTCACAAAACTAGAACAAATACTTCAAAAATTATGTGGAACCAAAAATGACCCCAAATGGCCTCAGCAATCTTGAGAAAGAACAGCAAAGTAGAAGGAATCACAATACTGGATATCAAACTACATTACAAAGTCACTGTAATCAAAACAGTCTGGTACTGGCATAAGAATAGACATATAGTTCAATGGAACAAAACAGAGAGCTCAGAAATAAACCCAGTTCTCTATGGCCAATTAATACATGACAAAGGGGAAGGAAGATAAAATGGAATAAAAATAGCTTCTTCAACAAATGGTTTTGGAAGAACTGAACAGGACATGCCAAAAAAAAAAACAACAAAAAAATGAAACTAGACCACCAACTTACACAATACACCAGAATCAACTCAAGATGGATAAAAGACTGAAATGTAAGTCATGCCATCATAAAAATCCTAGAGGAAAACATAGACAGTAAAATTTCAGATATCACCTGTAGCAATATTTTTAGCTGATATATCTCTTAGGACAAGGGAAATAAAGGAAATAAGCAAATGGGGCTACATTAAGTTAAAAAGCTTCTGCACAGCTAAAGAAAACATCAACAAGATGAAAAAGGAACAAACCATAAGGTAAAACATTTTCCAATGGTACCTTGGACAAGGGTTTGATCTCCTAAATATATAAAGAACTTACATGACTCAACACCAGATAGACAGACAATTCAATTTAAAAAATGGGCAATCCCAGGGATGCAAGGATGGTACAACATTCGTAAATCAATAAATGTAATACACCACATCAACAAATTGAAAGATAAAAACCATATGATCATATCGATAGATGCTGAAAAAGCATTTGATAAAGTGCAGCAACCATTTATGATACAAACCCTCAGCAAAATGGGAATAGAGGGAGTATATCTCAACATCAAAAAGGCCACCTATGAGAAACCTGAAGCCAACATCATACTTAATGGACAAAAACTGAAAGCTTTCCCCCTGAGATTAGAAACAAGACAAGGCTGTCCACTTTCTCCACTTCTATTCAACATTGTCTTGGAAGTTCTAGCTATAGCCATCAGAGAAGAAAAAGGAATCAAAGGTATCCAAATTGGAAAGGAGGAAGTCAAACTGTCATTATTTGCGGATGATATGATAGTGTATATACAAAACCCGATGGGCTCCGCCAAAAACTTACTCAATCTAATGAGCAAATTTAGCAAAATAGCTGGGTATAAAGTCAATATCCAGAAATCAAAAGCATTTTTGTATACCAATAATGAAACAACAGAAATAGAAGTGAGAAAACAAATCCCATTTACCATAGCAACAAGAAAAATAAAGTACCTAGGATCAACTTAACCAAGGAGGTAAAAGACCTGTACTCAGAAAACTATAGAACAATGAAGAAAGAAATCAAGGAACATCCAAATAAATGGAAGCATATACCATGTTCATGGATGGGAAGAATTAACATCATTAAAATGTCCAAACTACCCAAAGCAATCTACAGATTCAATGTAATCCCTTTAAAATACCAATGACAGACTTCATAGAAATAGAAAAAATACTTCAAAAATTTATATGGAGCCAAAAACGCCCACGAATAGCCACAGCAATCTTGAGAAAGAAGAACAAGGTAGAAGGAATCATAATACCAGACTTCAAACAATACTACAAAGCTACTGTCATCAAAATAGCCTGGTACTGGCATAAGAATAGACATATATATATATATATATCAATGGAACAGAATAGATAGCCCAGAAATTAACCCAGGACTCTATGGTCAACTAATATTTGACAAAGGGGAAAGGAACATCAAATGGAGTAAAAACAGACTCTTCAACAAATGGTGTTGGGAGAACTGGTCAGCAACATGCAAAAAGATAAAACTAGACCACCAACTTACACCATACACCAAAATAAACTCAAGATGGATAAAGGATTTAAACATAAGCAGTGCCACCATAAAGGTCCTGGAGAAAAATATAGGCAGTTAACTTTTGGATATCTTATGCAGAAATATGTTTACTGATACTTTGCCAAGGGCAAAGGAAATAAAAGAACGAATCAACAAATGAGACTATATCAAATTGAAAAGTTTCTGTTCAGCTAAAGAAATCACCAGCAAAATTCAAAGGGAACCAACTGTATGGGAAAATGTAATTGCCAATGATACCTCAGACAAGGGTCTGATCTCCAAAATATATAAAGAACTAATGCAACTCAGCACCAGGGAGACAGACAGCCCAATTAAAAAATGGGCAAAGGACCTGAACAGACAACTCACTGAGGAAGATATACAAAGGGCCCAGAGGCATATGAAAGAATGCTCAACATCACCAGTCATCAAAAAACAACAAGTGTTGGCAAGGATGCGGGGCAAAGGGAACCCTCGTACACTGTTGGTGGGAATGTAGGCTGGTGCAGCCACTGTGGAAAACAGTATGGGGTTTCCTTAAAAAACTAAAAATGGAACTGCCTTTTGATCCAGTGATTCCACTACTTGGACTATACCCAAAGAATCCTGAAACACCAATTCATAAGAACCTATGTACACACCTATGTTCATAGCAGCACTATTTATAATAGCCAAGTGCTGGAAACAGCTTAAGTACCCATCAGTGGATGATTGGATCAAAAAACTTTAGTATATTTACACAATGGAATTCTATATAGCGGAAAGAAAGAAGGAACTTGTACCTTTTGCAACAACATGGATGGAACAGAGAGTATTATGCTTAGTGAAATAAGCCAGTCAATGAAGGACAAATATCATATGATCTCACCCATTACAGGACAATAATGAACAAAACTAACAACAAGCAAAACAGAACCAAATATATGAATACAGTGAATAGGCCTGCAGTGGTCAGGGGGAAAGGGGTTGTTGGGGAGGGGGGAGGCAGAGGCAAGGAAGGGGATCAATTTAGACAAGAACCTAGTATAAAGGAACCATGGACATGGACAACAGGTGGGATTGACTTTGGGGGGAATGGGTTGGTGGGGAGGGGGACAGAGGGGAGGAAAAAGAGGATGGATGTAATACAACAACAATAAAATTTTAAAAAATAAAAATAAATTTTAAAAAAATGGGCAAAGGACAGACACTTCTCTAAGGAAGACATACAGAGGATCCATAGGCATATGAAAGAATGCTTAACATCACTAGCCATCAGAGACATGCAAATTAAAACCACAATGAGGTACCATCTCACACCAGTCAGAATGGCCATCACTAACAAATCAACAAATAACAAATGCTAATGAGGTTGTAGAGAAAAGGGAACCCCAGTGTGCTGTTGGTGGGAATGCAGACTGGTACAGCTGTTATAGGAAAATAGTATGGAATTTCCTAAAAAAACTAAAGATAACAGTCTTATGACCCAGTGATTCCACTGCTAGGATTATAGCCGAAGAATCCCAAAACAACAATTCAGAAGAACCTATGTATTCCTATGTTCATAGCTACACTATTTATAATAACCAAATGCTGGAAACAGCCTAAGAGCCCATTAGCTGGATGAGTAGATCAAAAAACTTGAACATTTACACAATGGAATACTGTGCAGCAGAAAGAAGGAATTCCTATCTTTTGCAACAGCATGGATGGAAATGGAGAATATTATGCTTTGTAAAATAAGCCAAGCAGCAAGAGACAAATATCATACAATTTCATTTAATACAGGAACCTAATTAACAAAAGAAAGAAATGAGCAAAATAGAACAAGAGTCATGAAAACAAGGAACTGGACTGACAGTGACCAAAGTTGAGGGGAGTGAGAATGGGAGGGGTCTAGTCAGGGAACTAATGTGGATGGAAAACAAGATGGGGATTGACTATGGGGAAGGGTATAGGGGAGAGCGTTGGAGGAGGAGTAGCATAGCTATAGTAGAACAATAAAGAAAAAAATTTTAAAGATATTTAAAATATAAAAATTAAAAATAAACAAGGTCTACTAAAATATCCATGAGTGTCTGTGAATGTCTTCTGGGCCTTAAGTGGAAGTTCTATAGGTTTTCCTGGCTTCAATTTGGAAGGAAAATACCTCTCAGATTGTGTGTGTGTGTGCAGGGGAGGGGGTGTGTTCTGGATGATTCTCTCACATTATTTAGAAATGTCCCATTATTACTTATGTCCCTATTTCCAGTGGCCTGGATTAGAAACATCATTTACCATTTTATCACTTCATGCCTCATGTAGGGTGTTACTACAGCATCATAGGCTGATGGGAATGTGTGGGACACAGAGCAGGTGGCCTATAGTCTGGATTAAATGGTCAAAGCAAGTAAAAGTGGGATGCCAAGATTTTTCTCCAAAATCTTGAACTAAAGAATCAGTGCTGTTATTATTACTAAACTCTGACATTTAAATATCCTCCTGTGCCTGTTAAATGCACCATGGGTTTGAAATGCAGTCATAAGATAAAATGACCAACTGATCTAACTTATAGGAACTCCTATAAAAATATTTCTACTACAGGGTCTTTTGTTATTATCAGATGCTCATACCACTGTCAAAAATATTGTTGATCCCTGGGGGACTTTATTATTGTTCTCTTGTTTGATAATTTAGTTAAAAAATAACAATAGCCAACCAAAAGAGATGAAAATAGAAGAAAAGTTGGTACCAAATTGAAAGGAATAATGTTTGGTTTAAAATTTTACGATAATTTGGAATAAGAAATGACATCAATTTAAACAACAGAGGGGAAAATGAAAATTGCTCTGATGTTAATAATAAATATTTATTAAGTGATTGCTCTGTGCAAAACATTGCTGTAAACATTTTATATGTACACAGCATATAGCCATCACAAAATCCCTATGTAATAGGTACTATTATCCCCATTTTAGGTGAGGAAGTCAAAAACAAACAGGTTGTGATATTTCTTTTGAGAAAAACAACATTATTTTTACTGTTTCTCCAGGTCACTTGTTACACAAATAGTAGAATTTGAGTACAGTGCAAAATTACGCAGTCTGTGTTATGTCGTCAAAAGGCATCACACCTTGTCAAACTATATACAAATTCTATATGACCGATGAAGCATGGATGACCCTTTAAGAAAACCAGGCACACTGCAAAAACCTGTCATGCACAGGTCTGGTCAGTCCCCTAAAATATAATGCTACATTGTCAAGACTTCAAAAGAGCTTGAGAGAATTCAGTTAGCCTGTAAAGTCAGTTTTAGCCCAATCTTCCCACACCACGTTACAAAAGGGCTCCTCTGTACAACAACCAATAATAAGAATCAATGGACATTAAATTAAGATGGGTCAGAGTCTGAAATAAGGTGATAGATCAGGCAGCCTACTGAAGTTTTGCCTTTCACTACAGCTAAATATTTCATGTCCCCAAGCAAGTGAAATGACTGGCTCACATCTAATTAAACCTCACAGTGATTGTGCTATGCTACTATGCTACCTTTACAAAATGACAGACAGATGGCTTAGCCAGTGTTAAGCCACAGAAATCAATAGGTGACATTTACTGGATGAAATACAGATTGAGATGAGCTAGCTGCACTTTTTATTCAGCAAATTTAAGTCTGCAGTCAATTCCTGTGCATGCGTAGACTATGGAAATTAGTTTTAAATGGATTTGTTTCTTTCTTAGCTAATTACAGTATACAAGTAAATGAATAATCAATTGCTAACTCTACTCTTACTGTATACATTTCAATGAGCAAAACAAGGCTGTCAAAGATGGATATGGTCTTTTCAAAGAGAAGCTACTAAGCATTTACATTGAAATACATCTGCTATTTAACAATAATTTAAAGACTCTTATTTGTTGAACAAAGATAACTTCCCTTGGTATTAGTTAAATTTATAGAAGGTTTTCAGTTATATCAAGAGCATGCTAGAAAAATAAAGATTAGCAGAATGTCTAACAAATAGATTTCAGTCAATGTTATTATCTGTTATCGATGTAGTGGGTGTTGCAACAATGGGTAATCAAGAGAAAATTTAAGATTCAAATTCTAGATCTATCACTCTTTAACCCAACAATTCTACTCCTAGGTATATGGCCAACAGAAAGAAGTATTTATGTCCACCACAAAAAAGTTGTAAATTAATTTATTATTCATAAAAGCCACAAATTTGAAGTCCCCCTAATGTCCATCAACTGTAGAGAGAATAAATTGTGGCAAATTCATAAATGAAACAGTACACAGTGGTAAGAAAGAAGGAACACTGATACACACAGCACGGATAAGGCTCATTGACAAAAATACTGAGCTAGGCACCAAAAAGTATATACTGCACAATTCTATGATTTTGAGCATATAAAGTTTAAGTACAGGAAAAAGTAATAGATGGTGCAAGAGACTTCAATAACGGTTACATTGGGGAGAGTTAGTGCTTGGGAAGGCACATAAAGGAGCCTTCTAGGAAACTCCGATCCTCATTGTGTTACATGAGTATGTACATTTGAAAAATCACCCAGTAGAAAACCTAAAACTCATGAACATTAATGTTATCTCACAATTCCTTCACTTATTGTATCATCTCAGACATGTTATCCTCTCTAAACCTCTTTTTCCTAATCTAGTAAATGGGAATAATAATACCAACTCCTAGGATGGTGATGATGTAGAAACACAAAAATTCATGTGAAGCATTTAGCACAGAGCCTTGTAGACAATGAATGTTTGTAAATGTATCCCATTATTTCTTACTGAAAATGTAGTCATAAACAGGCAGGATTTAGGAGTTATAAATTGCTTGAGGAAATATAAGATAGAAGCCAACATCACAAATGAACCTGGTTTTAAGAAAAACAAATACATCTAATCCTATGTTTATAAATTTGAGAACAAGTTTTAAATTCTTGGCTTCCTAAATCATGCTTCTCACAAAATGTATTCACATAACAAATCACTTCAATGAAGTTGAAATATTATCCAATGTAATCCAAAAGATAGGTGTGCATTTTACTATTAAGGTATGTCTCATGTGAAGCTGCAGGCTCTCTGGGGCCTAAACAACCTGTTGTAGAAAACTTGCACTTGGGACAGGGTGCTGACTAAAGAAACCAATTTCTACTGCAGTAATTTTCTCTGGGAGGCCAGTGGTCAGAAGAGTTATAAGTACTTACTCACTTTTTGACTGAGCATGGCTTAAAATGAATTACTGGTCATGCAAACTGCTGAACCATTTTGGGGTGGGGAGAGTTTAGGAGTATGACTAGGTTGATTTTATCAGGACTATTGTTGCAAAATCTCTAAAGGTATAGGAATAAATATGAGGGCTATAAATTTAAGGTGCTGGATAGAATAGCAAATGATTCTTAAGACATTCCCCAGGCCTGCTGAAAACCTGTATGTACTGTTGAAAATTCTTGTCTTTAGATGCTTTTCAATGATTTTGTAATAAATCATACAATCTGTCGATCCATTTTCAAATACTTGCATTAACCAATAAAAGAATAATTGTCATGAACCAGGGAAGTATAGAGAACATAAGAATACACAGTTCCCATATCTGTACTAAGCAAAGTGGGTGGGTCACTGGTTGTCCTCAACACCCTCAGCCCATGGAGCTGGTCCTCTGTCCTGTCCCTTCTTCTAGATCAGTGCTGTCCATAAGAACTAGGATGATGGAAATGCTTTATAGCTGTTCTGTCCAACACTGTAGACATTAACCATGTGTACTACTAAGCAACTGAAATGTTGCTAATGCAACCAAGAAACTGAATTTTTCATCATATCAAATATAATTCATTTAAATTTAATCAGCCACATATGGCTAGTAGTTTTTGTACTGTGCAGACAGTTCTTTCCTGTCAGATCTTGATGAGCCCAGACTCTTCCATTAGGAAGATACTAGTTTACCATACTTATAGACTCAATTCTCCCATAGTCTGAGCCAATCTTGAAGAAAAAAAAAAAAAGATAATCCAGATGCTCCCATCCTATCACCCAGCCTTGCTGACCCTGGATTTGGTCAACCACAGATGAGGTCCAGCTATTCACATAACCTGCAACTCACTGCATTTTGGGTCCAATCTCTCCTTTCACTCCTAGTTTTCTGACCCAGTCTCTGCTGAGCCTTTTATTCACAGCTAGAAGAGTCATGCTGGGAACTCAAACCCAGATGACCAAGACTTTGAGATTCTCCCTAGCTCATCACCAACGCTCCCTGAGGCCGTGCTTCTGACTCAGCTGCTGAAATGAAGAGGTTGTTTTCACACATTGCCAGAATTTGCCACTGCTCTCTCCATTAAGCACTCAGCATCCCCCTCAGGTGTCTGAATAGAGAAGCAATTTGGGTTCCCCCATCCAAGTGGTACCTATCCCCAGCTTCCTCTTTCTCCCCACGGTGTCTATGGTTACAGTTGGGGTTCAAGCTCTTGATTCAGCCTAAAGTTATTCAGAGTGAAATTGTATTCCCAGTAGAATTGCAAACACTCAAGTGTAAATGAACAGCTGCATCAAATATTTCTTTTAATTTATTAATGATACCAGAACACAAAATATATGTTCATTTATTCTATTGGCAATAAAGACTGCATTTAAGGCTCTTTGGTAAAATATTCTGGATTTTATAAAATCATCAGATGCTCTGACATTGACTGTTGACATAATTTAGGGAAATATCCATCAAAACTGGGAGGCTCATGTATGCAACTTGGCTTATAAATACTTGGCAGAAACATAAATGTGTAAATTCCCCAAACATAACTGTCTACATGTGTTGCAGCATTTCAGAATGAAATGGCTATTTCTGAGGTATGTGAAGCCAATCCATTCACTGAAAGATAATTTAATTCATCATTCTGTCTGAGAAGGAGGAGAGATGGTATTGCTGCCCTGCAGCTTTGAACTCTGTCATGTGTACTTGGCAGCCCTTCATTTTGGGAAGCAAAGACTTGAAAATAACATCCTTTGAGTTCTGAATGTTCTGATTGAAAATTCATATTTCTCAGCTGAGAAATGTGAGGGCAGATAGTACTTGAATAAAATGCAGTCCTGTTGCTAGTTTCATGATGTAATGAAAGATTCTTGCTGCTTTGAGATTCCTGAATTAATCTTTCAGGATCCTTAAATTTTTTTGCTCTGAAAAATCTGAAACAATTTGGAAATAAAATGGAACAGCTTTGAGAAGTCTAAAAAATCAGAAGGCTTCATAGCAATGTACTTAAAAATGCAAACAACGTTCAGTTGTTAAGGGACTGTGTTTATAGCTATTTATTTCTTCTTTCTTCCTTTATATTTTTCTACCAATGACTTTTACCCCCACCTGCTGGTGCACTGAGGGAATGAATTGGAAATTAAATTCAAGCAAGTAAATTAAATGACTTGCTGGAGGAAATAGACATGCAAGTCCAGGAAGCACACAGTGTTCCAAACAAGATGGGTGCAAAGAAGCTCACTTCAAGACATGCTATAATTAAATGCCAAAGGTTAAAGAGAAAGAGAAAATCTGAAAAGCAGCAAGAGAAAAGAGAGAAAAGAAGTTAGTTACCTACAGAGGAATTCCCATAAAATTGTCAGCTGATTTCTTTACAGAAATTTTGTAAGCTAGAAGAGATTGATAAGAAATATTAAAAATCATGAAAAGTGGAGACCTACAGTCAAGATTGCTCTACCTTGTAAAGCTATCATTTAAAATAGAAGGCCAAGCCCTGGCTGGAGGCACAGTGGATAAGGTGCCGGCCCGTGAACCCAAAGGTCGCTGGTTCGATTCCTAGCCAGGGTACATAACAAGGTTGCAAACCAGGTCTCCAGCCAGGTCTATGGCAGGAGGCAGGTGAAAGGCAACCATATATTAATGCTTCTCTCCCTCTCTGCCTCTCTCCCTTCCCCTCTCTCTAAAAATAATAAATAAAATTTTTAAAAAAGGTAAACATTTAAAAAATAATAAATAAATAAATAAATAAAATAAGATAAAATAGAAGGCCAGATAAAGAGTTTCTCAGACAAGAAAAAACTAAAGGAGTTAATCATTATTATATGAAATGTTAAAGGGACTTATTTAAGAAAAAGAACATCAAAACAATGAACAATGAAATGACAATAAATTAAAAATGGCAATAAATACAAATTTATCAATAATTCAATTTAAAAAACAAACTAAGGTAACAAGAACAAAGACACATGGTTTTGATGGTTGCCAGATAAGAGGAGGTTGTGGGGGAATGGGTGAAGAAATGAGACTAAGAAGTATAAATAGGTAGTTACAGAATAGCCATGGGGGTATAAAGTACAATATAGGAAATGAAGTAGCCAAAGAACCTATGCATGATCCATGGACATGAACAAGGGTGTGGAGATTGCCTGAGGGAAGGAGGGTGCTATTGGAGGAGGGCAATGAGGGGAAAATTGGGACAACTGTAATAGCCTAATCAATAAAATATATTTTTTCATGTTAATTTTATTTATTATTATTGTATTACAATTATTTCATTTTTCCCCCTTTGCTCTTCCCTGTCCCCACTCCCTGCCCCCCTCCCTCAGTCAATCCCCAGCTCGTTGTTCTTGTCCATGGGTCCTCCTCTCTAGCTCCTCATCTGATCCCTTCCCCTGCTTTCCCTCTACTCCCCCTCCCCATAGTCAACATTATTTTACTTCTCTTTTTTTTTTTTCCGTGTCTTTTGTTTCTTTCTACACATCTCTATGTTTTATTTATTAGTCTCCTATATTAAGTGAGAACATATGGTATTTAACTTTTGCTGCCTGGCTTATTTCACTAAGCATGATACTCTCCATTTCCATCCATGCTATCATAAATGGTAGAAGTTCCTTCTTTCTTTCTGCTGCATAGAACTCCATTGTGTAAATGTATCACTGTTTTTTGATCCATTCCTCCACTGAAGGGTATGTAGGCCATTTCCAGCACTTGGCTATTGTAAACAGTGCTGCTATGAACATAGGGGTGCACAAGTTCTTCTGAATTGGTGTTTCAGAATTCTTCAGGTATAAACCTAGAAGTGGAATCACTGGGTCAAAAGATAGTTCTATTCTTAGGGGTTTTTTTGTTTCATTTTGTTTAACTTTTTTTTAAAGATTTTATTTATTATTTTTAGAGAGAGCAGAAGGGAGAGAGGTAGAAAGGGAAAGAAACATCAATGTATGGTTGCTTTTCACCTGCCTCTAGCTACAGACCTGGCTGGAGACCTGACTTGCAACCTGGTTATGTGCCTAGGCTGGTAATCAAACCAGTGACTTTTGAGTTCACAGGCCGGCGCCTTATCCACTGTGCCACCAGCCAGGGCCTATTCTTAGTTTTTTGAGGAAATTTCATACCCTCTTCCATAGTGGCTTCACCAGTCTGCATTCCCACCAGCAGTGCACCAGGGTTCTCTATTCCCCACATCCTCGCCAGCAGGTTGTTTGTTGATTTGTTGATGATTGCCATTCTGACAGGTGTGAGGTGGTATCTCATTGTGGTTTTAATTTGCATCTTTCTGATGGCTAGTGATGTTGTGCATTTTTTCATATGTCTATGGGTCATCCATATGTCCTCCTTGGAGAATTGCCTACTCTGGTCCTTTGTGTATTTTTATTTTTATTGGATTGTTTGTCTTCCTGGTGTTGACTCATATGAGTTCTTCGTGTATTTTGCCAATGTATCATTGGCAAACATGTTCTCTTATATTATCAGTTCCCTTTTCATTTTGATGATGGTTTCTTTAGCTGTGCAGAAGTTTTGGGGTTTTTTTGTAATTTGATGCAGTTCCATTTGTTTATTCTTTTCTTTATTCCCCTTGTCCTAAAGGACGTATCAGCAAAAATATTGCTGTGTGGGATATCTGAAATTTTACTGCCTATGTTGTCCTCTAGGAATTTTATGGTGTCACCGGTTATTTTAAGTCTTTTATCCATTTTGAATTTATTCTGGTGTATGGTATAAATTGGTGATCTTGTTTGATTGTTTTGCATGTATCAGTCCAGTTCCCCACCACAATTGATTGAAAAGACTGTTTTTACTCCATTGTATGTTTCTGTCCCTTTGTCAAATATTAATTGGCCATGGAGACATGGGTTTATTTCAGGGCTTTCTATTCTGTTCCATTGATCTATGTGTCTGTTCTTATGCCAGTACCAGACTGTTTTGATTGTAGTGGCCTTGTAATATAGGTTGATATCAGGTATTGTGATCCTCCAACACTGTTGTCTTTCTCAAGATTGCTGAGGCTATTCAGGATCTTTTTTAGTTTTATATAAACTTTTAGAATATTTGTTCTATATCCATGAAATACGACATTGATATTTTATAATGGGAATTGTGTTCAATCTATATATTGCTTTGGATAGTATAAACATTTAAATGGTGTTAATTCTTCCAGTTCATGAACATGGTACATGGTTCCATTTATTTGTATCTTCCTCAATTTCTTCAGTGTTCTATAGTTTTCCAAGTACCTGTCTTTTATGTCCTTGGTTAAGTTTATTCCTAGGTACATTATTTAGTGTGTGTGTGTGTGTGTGTGTGTGTGTGTGTGGCTATAGTAAATGGGACCTTGTTATGTTTGTTTCTCTTTCTGATATTTCATTGTTGTTGTACAAAAATGCCATCAACTTCTGAATGTTGACTTTATATTCCATTACTTTGCTGAATTCACTTATTTTACTTATTTTTGTGGAGCCTATAGGGTTTTCTATGTACACTATCATGTCTGCAAAGAATTACACTTTTACTTCTTTCCAAATTGGATGTTTTTTACTTCTTCTTGTCTAATCACAGTGGCTTGAACTTCCAGTACTATGCTGAATAACAGTGGCAAATGTGGACGCCCTTGTATTATTCCTGATCTTAAGTGTAGTGCTTTTAGTTTTTCACCCATTGAGTATGATGTTGGCAGTAGGATTTTTGTTTATGGACTTTATTATTGTGGTATGCTCCCTTTATTCCTGCTTTGCTGGGTGTTTTTATCATAAATGCATCTTGGATTTTTATTAAATGCTTCTTTGCATTTATTGATAGAATCATGTGACTTTTGTCTTTTGTTTATGTGATGTTTCACATTTATTAAATTGCAAATATTGTACCATCTTTACATACCTGGAATACATCCAGGCCTGATCATGGTGTATGATCTTTTTAATGCATAGCTGGATCTGGTTTGCTAATATTTTGTTGAGGATTTTAACATCTATGTTCATCAGAAAGAGTGGCCTGTAATTTTCTATTTTTGTTGTGTGATTTCTGATCTTGAAATAGGATAATACCAGACTTGTAAAGAGTTTGGGAATCTTCTCTATTCTTGAATTTTTTGGAATAGTTTGAGAAGGACAGGGGTTACTTCTTTGAATGTTTGATAAAAATAACTTGTGAGTCCATCTTATCCAGGGCTTTTGTGTGCTGGGATTTTTTAATTACTGATTCAATTTTGCTAGTTATTATTAGTCTATGTAGGTTTTCTATTTCTTCCTGATTCAGTTTGGAAGATTGCATGTCTCTAGAAATTTAACCATTTCCCCCAGATAATCCAATTTCTTGGCATATAGTTCTCCATTGTAATTTCTTAGGATCCTGTGTATTTCTGTGTTATCATTTATACTACTTTTTCATTTCTGATTTTATTTATTTGGGCCCTCTCTCTTTTTTCTTGATAAGTTTGGTTAAAGGTTTAGCAATATTTTTTTTTTCTTCTCAGAGAAGCAACTTCTGGATTCATTGATGCTTTGAATTGCTTTTTTAGTCTCTATATTATTTCACTTTATTCTGAGCTTGATTATTTCCTTACTTCTACTCACTCTTGGCTTTGTTTGTTATTGTTCCCCTAGCTCTTTTAGAAGTATGGTTAGGCTGTTTATTTGAGATTTTTCTATCTTCTCTAAGAAGATCTGTAACACTATGAAATTGTCTCTCAGAACTACTTTTGCAGTGTCCCATAGGTTTTGTTTTGTTGTATATTCATTTTCATTCATTTCAGGTATTTTTCCTTGATCATTTTGTCAACCCATTCATTATTTAATAACATGTCATTCAGCCTCCATGTATTTGAATGCTTTTGAATTTTTTCTTAATGTCGGTTTCTAGTTTCAAGCTATTGTGATCCAAAAGATGCTTGATATGACTTCAATTTTCATGAATTTGTAAAGGCTTGTTTTGGGTCCTACCATGTGATCTATCTTTGAAAATGATCCATATGCATGTAAGAAAAATGTATATTTTGTTTCTTCAAGATGATTTATTTATAAATATCAATTAAGTCCATTTGTTGTGAAGTGTCATTTAATGCCAGTATATTCTTGTTGCTTTTTTTTCTGTAGGACCTATCCAATGTTGACAGTGGGGTGTTAAATGACCCTACAATGATTGTGCTGCTGTCGGTCTCTTTCTTAAAGTCCTCCAAGGTTTTTTAAATATATTTCAGTGGTCCTATATTGGGTGTATATATGTTTATGTGGGTTATATCCTCTTGTTGTACTACTCCCTTAAGTATCATTTAATGACCTTCTTTGTCTCTTGTCATAGCTTTGGTTTTGAAGTCTATTTTGTCTAAGTATTGCAACACCAACTTTTTAGTTTTCCATGTCCACTTACTTGAAATATTTTTCTACCCCTTCACTTTAAGCCTGGGTAGATTTTTTGTTCTGAGAAGGGCTCATTGTAGACAGCATATATGTGAGTCATGTCTTCTTATCCACTCAGCTACCCTATGCCTTTTGATTGGTGCATTTAATCCATTTATATTTAAGATTATTATTGATAGATACTTATTTATTGCCATTTTTCCCTTTGTTCCTTGTTTCTCTCTCTCTCTCTCTCTCTCTCTCTCTCTCTCTCTCTCCCCCCCCCCTCTTTCTCTCTCTCTCTTTCTTCTTCTTAAAGCTCTCCCTTTAGCATCTCTTGCAATGCTGGTTTGGTGGAGATGCATTTCTTTCCCTTTTAATCTGGGAAGGTTTTTATTTCACCTTCTACTTTTAATGAAAATCTTGCTGGATATAGTAGTCTTGGTTACAGGTCCTTGTTTTATATTACTTGAGATATTTCATGCCATTCCCTTCTGGCTTTAATGTTTCCATTGAGGAATCAGCTGAAAGCCTCATAAGGGTGCCCTTTTATGTTATTAGCTATTTCTCCCTTGTTGCCTTTAAGATTCTCTCTTTGTCTTTAAGTTTTGTCATTTTAATTGTGATATGTCTTAGATGGGCCTCTTTGGGCTCATCTTGATTGGAACCCTCTGTGCTTCCTGAACTTGTGACTTTTTCCCTTACCAAATTAGGGAGATTTCCTGTCATTATTTTTTCAAACAGATTTTCTATTCCTTGCTCTTTTTCTTCTCTTTCTGGTGTCCCTATGATGCAAATGTAGTTACATGTTGTCCCAAAGCTCCCTTAGTCTATCCTCATTTTTCAGACTTTTCATTTTGCTTTCATTTTCATTTTGTTTCTCTGACTAGCTCTTTTTTCTACTTTGTTCTCCAATTCACTGAATCAATCCTCTGCTTCATATAGCCTGCTTTTAATTACTTCTAGTCTACTCTTCATTTTAGATAGTTATTCTTCATTTCCACCTAGTTCTTATTCATAGTTTCTATATCCTTTTTGATGATGAGATATTTCCCACTAAGTTCCTTATAGTTCTCATAAAGTTTATTGTCATTTTTACTAAGTTCCTTGGGCATATTACTTTGAACTCTATGTCTGATAAATTATTTGCCTCAATTTCATTTAGCTGTTTTTCTGAGGATTCTTCTTTTCTTTTTTGATTAGAACATGTTTCTTTGTCTCTACATTTTAGCTGACTTTTTTGTTTGTTTGTTTCTATATATTAGATTGATGTGCTTTGACTTCCTGTCTTCATGGGGTGATCTTCTGTGGTAGGAGTCCCGTGGCTCTATGGCGCAGTCTACTTGATCTCCTGATCTGGATGCCCTAGGGATGCTCGTTTTGCAGTTTACATGGGCTCTCCTGTTGTAATTTGTTTTAATTGTTGTTGATCCATTCATTGGTGAGTTGCCTCCTGTGGTGGGCTAGGAGTCTTAACCCCCAAAGCATCTTGAATAATGTGTACAGATGCTTATTGAACAAAACAAAACAACACAGAAAATAAAACCCATACAAGCAGAAGTACCCCCCAACACAAACAGCAATATCAACAACAAATGAGTCAAGATTAATGATGGTGGGAGGAGAATAAGAGTATTATAGGAAAGAAAAAAGAATATGAGATGACTAAAGGAAAGAAAAATAATTATGAGAGGATAGAGGGAGGAGAAATAATAAGAGTAAGAATTGGATGTAAGCAATCACCACAAAAGATAGAAGGAAAGGAAAAAATAAGAAAGAGAAGGAAGAAGGTAAAATGTAGTGAAAGAGCAAAGAGTTAAATATGAGATTTGAAATTAAAAATAGTGAAAATAGGAAGAAAATTGAAGAAAAAGGAAAAGTGTTACCAAGCTATGTAAAAGAAAATACAGTGCAAATAATGAAAAAGGACAAAATAGAATTTGTCTCAGCAGAGTTTGGTGCTTATCTTCTGGGTTCTCCTTCTGAATGTGACTCTAGTGTTATCTGAAGCTGGTTTAAGCCAATGTCAGATGCTGTCCCCATCTAACTCTAACCAGTCTGTTCTAACTACAAGTGATCCACAGCCAGTGGCTGTCTCCTTCAGGCTTACTCTGTCCAGGATGGTCCTTGTTGCACAGCACTGCTGGCTTTTTATCAGCACAAGGCCCAGGGGTATGTCAGCTAACAACCAAAAGCACCATAGGTAACACCTCCACCTGCCTCTACCCATGGTCCTGCTACCAGTCTTAGTCTAGCTGCTGACCCATATGTTTCTGAGAGGACTTCTGGTGGACCTGAGAGGATGAGACCCCTGTATCTCCTGTGGGAGATGCCATTCAGGCTTCAGAGAAGACAGTGGATGTCTTCACACATCTGAGTTTGTCCCAGATTATTTCCCTGAGCTCTGCAGGGCAAAGATCCTAGTAGTTAGGAGGTGGGGCCTCCAGAGCTTAGAGGGAGGGCATTCCTAGGCTCTCTGGTGAAGGGGAAGCACCAGTCTGGTTCCCAGGAAAGTGTATGGAATGGCTGTGCCCTAAAGCCTGTTTCTATCACCTTTGAGTCTGCCAATGTTGCTGTCTTCTCAACAGGGGATAAGATGCAGGCTAGGGGAAAGTAAAAGAAAAACAATTTTAAGGTTTCAGATTGGGACAGGCAGGAATCCAGAGGATGGGGAATTGGTTTTCCAACAAGCTGGGGTAATTGTTGTTCCCTAGGAGGGGCTTGCTCTTTTCAAGAAAAATAGCTGCTGCAGTATGTGTTATATCCTAGCTCAGGGAAACCAGAGGCCATTCCTCTGTGCCTCTCCCCCAGGCCTCCCATTCCAGACTCTTCTTGAGCAGCTGCAGACCATGCTGCCTCCCTTTGCCCAAGCCAAGGTGAGGGGCTGGAAATGTGAAACCTGTGCATTGGTTCCTTGGAAAGGGTTACCCCCTTTCCAAGTATTCTAGGAAAGGGGGTATATAAAAACAAGATGAAAAAGAAGCTTTGTCTTCAGCAGGCTCCACCTTTTTCCATTGGGGGAAATAAATAAATAAGTACAACATGGTCTTTCACCACTGGATGCTGCACCAAGCAGGTAATCTCAACCCTGATCCTCTGTGCTTGGGAGCCAGGTCTGATGTTTAGGCTTTACCCCTCTCCAATTAAAGTTCTAACAGCTATGCAGTGCCAAGGCCACCACCTGTGAAAGCAGAGCCAGATCCTGTTGCATCCCTGCCCTTTTTACTAGTCACAAGGTGGTTTCTAACCATCTTTCACTAAGTACCTCCTCTTCAAGTAGTCTTTGTTTATTTCAGGTGGCTATTCCCCTCTTTATTTTTGTCTTCAACTTGGTTCTTGGAGGCTGTGCAAGATAAATTCTCCTACTCTGCTGCCTTCCTGCCTATCTTCCCACTGAAAGTTTTACAAGAAAATGAAGCAGATGGCTTGAGTGTAAACAAAACCATAAACATTTCATTTAAAGATAAGAATATCTCAAGACAAAAGGAGGAGTTCCAGCAAGATGGTGGAGGAGTAAGTGGAGCTACACCAATCTCCTCCCAGGTTGCATCTGTAATTACTCTTTTGGAGAAAAAGTCAGCTGGAATTACCAACAGAATCCCAGCTGGAAAGAAGTCTTGTAAACACAGACAAAACAGAAAAGGACACTTTATCACAACATGACTGGTAGGAATCATGGAAAAATGAGAGGGATAGCTGGGCCCCCACCAGAGGCAGCAGCTAAGGGGATGGAGCTGGGGGCTCCACCTGAGAAGGGTGGGTTCTTGTCCCCCAGCTGGATGTCCCAGCTACAGCAACATGGTGGAGAGCAGAGCAGCATCCAGCTGAGAAAGGTGGAAAGCCATGGAGTTTGCTGACCTGAGGGAGCACTGGAGACAGAGAACTGCTAGGGTGACCACAATAAAAATACATTGGCACCCACCTACCCTGGGCTCCAGCAGAGGGAGGGCAGGGAGGACTGGAGACACATGGTGAGAGTTTGCAGTGGTGGCTTAGAGGAGAGAAGTGGGGAAGCGGCTGTGGGGATCCCGGCGCTGATTAATCGCCCACACCTCGAGTGGACTGTGCTGGGCCCAGCAGCTTCCATAAGAGGGTCCTCATAGCCCTGCCTCTGGAATCAATCTGCCTGCCCAATGGCCCCTGAGCCTGGCATCTGATCACAATTCTTTAATTTACATCTCAATAAACCTCTCCTGCCCTGCCCTGTCTGAGCATAGTAGTTGGCCCCTGAAGAGGTATTTCTCTCCCAGCAGCACCTAGACCTGGTGGCTGATTACAAACTCTCTGACTTACAGATGGTCAGTCAGTCAGCCCCGCACAGTGGTGTGTGAGCCTGGTGGTTGATTGTGGATTCATTGGTTCACAACTGAGTTGGTCTGTCTTGCCCAACTTGGATTACAATTGAACCTTGCTGTCTAGCCCAGTGGTTCTGAGCCTGGTGGCCAATCACAAATTCATTGGATTACAATTGGATCTTGCTGCCTAGCCCAATGGCACCTGAGCCTGGCAGCTGACCACAGATTGATTGATTTACATCTGAATCTGTCCCACCAAGCTGCACCTGAATTGGCAGCTGATCCACTGGATTACAATTGAACCTCTCTGTCTAGCCCAGCAGGGTCTGAGTTTGGTAGCTGATTCCTTGATTTACAACTGAATTGGTCTGTCCCTCCAAGCTGCATTTGAGCCTGGTGGTGGATCACAGATCAATAAGATTACAACTGAATCAATCCCTCCAGCCTAGCAGTTCCTTAGCCTGGCAGCTGATCACATTCTGACTGGATTACAACAAAACCTAAAAATGAATAGAAAAAGAAACAGTCCATCAGCAAAGGGAAAGGAGGAGTCCCCAGGAAGATCACTTAATGAAACAGAGGCAAGCAAACTATCAGATGTGGAATTCAAAATAATGATGATTGAGAAGGTCAGTACACTCAATGAGCTTAGCAAGCTGAAAGAAAACTATAAACAACTACAAGGAAACCACAAACAAGTCCAGAGGCACTATGAAGAACTCCAGGGAAGCTACAAGGAACTTACTGAGAACTATACCAGCATTAAAAAGGACATAGAAACCATCAGTAGGAGCCAGAAATTGTATTCAGAATATAATTTCTGAATTGAAGAATACAGTAGAAGGAATCAATGGCAGGCTATAGGGAAGCAGAAGATCATATCAGCAAGCTGGAGGACAATCTAGAAAAACATTCCAAGACAGTGCAACAGAATGAAAAAAGGCCGAACAAAAATGAAGAAGTTTTAAGAGAGCTGCAGGACAACATGAAACACAATAATATCCATATCATAGGAATATCAGAAGGAGAAGAGAAACAAGGAATAGAAAACCTGTTCAAAAAAGTAATGAGGGCCCTGGTTGGTAGCACAGTGGATAGTGTGCTGGCCTGTGAACCCAAAGGTCACTGGTTCAATTCCCAACCAGGGCAACATAACCAGGTTGCAGGCCAGGTCTCCAGCCACCTCTGTAGCTGGAGGCAGGTGAAAGGCAACCATACATTGATGTCTCTCTCCCTCTCTGACTCTCTCCCTTCCCCTCTCTCTCTGAAAAATAATAAATAAAATCTTTAAAAAAACAGTCATAGGAGAAAACTTCCCTAACATGATGAGTGAAAATGAGACAGGGAGAATCCTAAAAACACCGAGAGAAACAGCAAATAACATATAAGGGGGCTCTGATAAGGTTATTCAACAGAAACAATAAAAGTCAGGATGGAATGGAAAAAAATATTCCAAGTATTGGAAAACAAAGGCCTTTAACGAAGAATACTCTACCCAGCAAGGCTCTCATTCAAAATGGAAGGAGAAATAAGAATTTTCACAGACAAAACAAGACTGAAAGAATGCATCTCTACCAAACCAACACTGCAAGAAGTGCTAAAGGATCTGCTTTAAAAGGATGAAGAAAAAGAGAGAGACATAGAGGAACACAGATACAAAGGGGGAAAATGGCAACAAATAAGTTTATATCACTAATAATCTTAAATGTAACTGGATTAAATGCACCAATAAAAGACATGGGGTAGTTGAATGGATAAGAAAATAAGACCCACATATATGCTATCTTCAAGAAACCCACCTCAGAACAAAAGATTGACACAAATTGAAAGTGAAGTGATGGAAAAAATATACATCAAACAAATGGACATGAAAAAAAGGCAGAGGCAGCAATACTTATTTCAGACAAAATAGATTTTATTATGAAGGCCATAAAAAGGGATAAAGAAGGACATTTCATAATACTTAAGGGAACAATTCATCAAGAAGATATAACTCTGGTAAACATATATGCACCCAACATAGGAGCTCCCAAATATACAAGGAAAATCTTGGAGGACTTCAAGGAGGATATGAATAGCAACATATTAATAGAAGGGGATTTCAACACCCCATTATCAACAATGGACAGATCTTCTAAACAAACAAACAAAAAATACCAAGGATATTGTGACTTTGAACAATATTCTAGAGGAAATGGACTTAACTCATATATACAGAATCTTTCACCCCAAAGAAGCAAAATAAATATTCTTTTCAAATGTGCATGGAACATCCTCAAAGATAGACCACATTGTAGGTCAAAAGACAAGCCTCCACAAATACATGAAAATTTAAATCATACCAAGTATCTTCTCTGATCACAATGGCTTGAAACTAGAAACCAACCTCAAGGGAAAAAACAAAACACACCCTAATTCATGGAGACTGAATAATATGCTTTTAAGTAAGAAATGGGTAAACAATGAGATCA
Organism: Noctilio leporinus; assembly: GCA_004026585.1. Taxonomy (NCBI): domain Eukaryota; kingdom Metazoa; phylum Chordata; class Mammalia; order Chiroptera; family Noctilionidae; genus Noctilio; species Noctilio leporinus. The sequence continues at coordinate 89,864 of PVIW01003874.1, read as the reverse complement.
AAGATGAAATAAAAAAGTTTCTGGAAACAAATGACAGTGAATACACAACAGCCCAAAACCTATGGAACACAGCAAAGGCAGTCCTCAGAGAGAAATTCATAGCAATACAGCCCTACCTAAAGAGGATAGAAGAAGCTTATACAAACAACCTAACCATAAAGCTGCAAGAACTAGAAGAACAATACCAAGCAAGCCCAGAGAGACCAGAAGGAAAAAAATCATCAAGATCAGAGCAGAATTAAATAACTTAGAGACTAAAACTACAATTTGGACAATCAATAAATCCAGGAGCTGATTTCTTTGAAAAAAATTAACAAGCCTTCGTCCACACTCATCAAGAAAAAGAGATAGAGGACCCAAATAAACAAAATCGGAAATGACAGAGGAGAAATCACAACTGATACTTCAGAAATACAAAGGATTGCAAGAAATTACTACAAACGACGATATGACAAGAAATATGACAACCTGAGTGAAATGGATAAATTTCTTGCAATGCATAATCTACCAAAACTAAATCCAGAAGAAGCAGAAATCCTGAATAGACCAATAACAACTAGTGAAATTGAAAAAGTAATCCAAAATTTCCCAAAGCACAAGAGCCCTGGATCAGATGACTACACAGGTGAATTCTACCAAACATTTAGAGAAGAACTAACTGCTATCCTTCTCAACCTATTCCAAAAAATCCAACAAGAGGAAAGACTCCCAAAATCTTCCTGTGAGGCCGGTATTGTTCTAATCCCAAAACCAGGTCAAGACACAACTAAGAAAGAAAATTAGAGGCCAATGTCTCTGATGAACATAGATACTAAGATTCACAACAAAATATTGGCTAACTGGATCCAGCAATACAATAAAAAGATCATACACCATGATTAAATGGGTTTGATCCCAGGGATGCAAGAATGGTACAACATCTGCAAATCAATAAATGTAATATACCACATCAACAAAATGAAAGACAAAAACCATATGATCATATCAATAGATGCTAAAAAAGCATTTGATAAAGTACAGCAACCATTTATGATAAAAACCCTCAGCAAAATGGGAATAGAGAGAGCATACCTCAACATCAAAAAGGCCATATATAAGACACCTGAAGCAACATTATACTCAATGGGCAGAAACTCAAAGCTTTCCCCCTAAGATCAGGAAAAAGACAAGGCTGTCCACTTTCTCCACTTCCGTTCTACATAGTTTTGGAAGTTCTAGCCATAGATATCAGAGAAGAAAAAGGAATCAAAGGTATCCAAATTGGAAAGGAGGAAGTCAAACTCAATATTTACAGATGACATGATACATACAAAACCCAATAGGCTCCACCAAAATCCTACTTAACCTAATAAGCAAATTTAGCAAATAGCTGGATATAAAGTCATTATTCAGAAATCAAAAGCATTTTTGTATACCAATAATGAAACATCAGACATAGAAGCTAAAAAACAAATTCCATTTACTATAGCAACAAGAAAAATAAAGCACTTAAGAATAAACTTATTCAAGGAGGTAAAAGATTTGTACTCAGATAACTACAGAACATTGAAGAAAGAAATCAAGGAAGATACAAATAAATGGAAGCATATACCATGTTCATGGATGGGAAGAATTAACATCATTAAAATGTCCATACTACCCAAGGCAATCTTTAGATTCAATGCAATCCCAATTAAAATACCAATGGCATACTTCACAAAGATAGAAAAATACTTCAAAAATTTATATGGAGCCAAAAATACCCATGAACAGCCACAGCAATCTTGAAAAAGAAGAACAAAATAGGAAGAATTACAATACTGGACATCAAATTATATTACAAGTCTACTGTAATCAAAACAATCTGGTACTGGCATAAGAATAGACATATAGATCAATGGAACAGAATAGAGAGCCCAGAAATAAACCCAGGACTCTAGTGTCCATTAATATTTGACAAAAGGGGAAGGAACATAAAATGGAGTAAAAACAGTCTCTTCAACAACTGGTGTTGGCAGAACTGGACAGCAACATGCAAAAAATAAAACTAAACCACCAACTTACACCATACACCAGAATAAACTTAAGATGGATAAAGGACTTAAAACATAAGCAGGGCCAACATAAAGATCCTGGAGGAAAATATAGGCAGTAAAATTTTAGATATTCTACACAGAAAGATGTTTACTGATACTTCTCCAAGGGCCAAGGAAATCAAAGAACAAATAAACAAATGGGACTATCTCAAACTAAAAAGTTTCTGTTCAGCTAAAGAAAACACTAGCAAAATTAAAAGGGAACCAACTGTATGAGAAAATGTATTTGCCAATGATACCTTATAAAAAGTTTGATATCCAAAATATATAAAGAATTTATACAACTCAACACCAGACAGCCCAAGTAAAAAGTGGACAAAGGACCTGAACAGACAATTCTCTAAACAGGACGTACAAATCAATAAACAACAAGGGTTGGTGAGGATGTGGGGAAAAGGGAACCCTGGTACACTGTTGGTGGGAATGCAGGCTGGTATAGCCACTATGGAAAACAGTATGGAGTTTCCTAAAAAACTAAAAATGGAACTGCCTTTTGATCCAGCAATTCTGCTACTATGATTACACCCTAAGAACCCTGAAACACTAATTCAGAAGAACCTATGTACCCCTATGTTCATAGCAGCGCTATTTATAATAGTCAAGTGCTGGAAACAGCCTAAGCGCCCATCAGTGGATGATTGGATTAAAAAATGTTAGTACATCTACACAATGGAATACTACACAGAATGAAAGAAGCAACTCATACCTTTTGCAACAACATGGATAGAAGTAGAAAGTATTATGCTTAGTGAAATAAATCAGTCAATGAAAGACAAATACCATATGATCTCACCCATTACAGGACAATAGTGAACAAAACTAACAAGCAAAACAGTACCAGATACATGAATACAATAACTAGACCTTGAGTGGGCTGAGGGGAGTGGGGAGGGAATAGAGGGGAGGCAGAGGCAAAGAAGGGAGCAGTTTAGTCAAGGAACTAGTATGGAAGAATCATAGACATGGACAAGTGGGACTGACTCTAGGGAGGAATGGGTGGGTGGGGAAGGAGAGAGAGGGCAGGGAAAATGGGATGAATGTAATACAACAATAATGTACTTAAATTTATAAAGAGCCAAACTGTACTGAACCCCTTCCCCCCGCCCCCAACGCCCGAAATAAAAAAAGAAAGAGTGGTGAGAGTAGCCGTGAATGATATTTCACCCTCAATATCAAACCTGGCAGTGCAGGCCTCATTTGAAGTGCTTCAGGAACACAACACTTAAACCCTAAGGGAAGGTGGTATCAAACTGAACCCATAAGGAAGTTACCAGGGGCAAAAACAGCAGAAACAGGCACGGCCTCATGCCCTCATCTGTGAAAACTTTTCTCTTTCAAGAAGAAAAAAAGTCCCCAAAAATTGGCCCTTAGTAGTCCCAACCCTGACCAAGGCACTAAATTTTCATAATGCTTCAGGTATGCAAGTTACTAAATATTAACAAGGACACTAAGAAAGCTGTGGGTGTTTTTTCCTGGGCCCACCTGGTACCTCTCCTCTCCAGAAGTGGGAGGCACAGAACACACCACTGTCCTGGACACTTCCTGGCTGGAAAATCTCTCAGCAGACTCGCCCTCCAGGGCTTTTGCAGAAATGGAAAGGAACAGTGTCTCTGCAAGAACTCAGGTCTAATAAGTCTCCAAAGTCAGCACCTGATGCTCAGGGACTTGGGCCAACCTGGCCACGTGTTCCCTGGTACCTGTTCAGACTGTGCTCATGAAGCTTCCTCCTCCGCGTCTTAGCTTTGCTTTTCCAGAAACAAGTCACTGCGACGTTGGCCACCAGCAGAAGGCAACAGCCGCAGGCCAAAACACTTACTACTAGAGATCAGGCTGTCGCCTTTCTCTGAAGCAGAGGGCTGCCCCGCAGGTCCTTCCCTCCCACCTTTGGCAGCAGTGGCATCAGCACCACTTTTCCACCAGGTGGCGCCAAATTCGCAGGTACTAAGAGCAATGTGGCCCTGCACAGCCAGGCCAGCTGGCCGAAGTCCAACACCACCAAGACCTCCACCTGCAGGCCAGGGAGTGTGGGGACCGGCAGCACTGCAAGGCCAGCTCTCACCCTTTGCTAGGAGTAGCCTTAGCGCCAGTACTGCCATCGCCACTGAGGAGAGGAGCGTGAAAGTTGGCTCAGCATTAGGGCACTGCTCCACTTCTCTTGCCTGGAGTCCTGTCACCAGGAACCCCAGGGCACAGGCCGTAGGGCTGCACCACTGAAGAGGGTCACGGACACTAGCCAAGGTGCATGGTCATTCTGTTCTAACAGGCAGTGGCACCAGGGCCCAGCCTGGAGCGGTGGAGAGAGCAGCCTTTGAGCCTCTCCAGCCCTAGCTGCAACTGGGCCAGCTTCCTCCCATTCAAGGTACCATTGCACGGGCAGCTCCCCAGTGAGAGGGCCCATCAATAGTGACAGGTGGTCATCCTGGGACGACCTACATGGTGTCCAACAGTCAGTAGGTGTGGCACAGGTCCAGGTCTGGGTGGGTTGTTCCTGACACCTCGGAGACCAACTGCACGAAGAACTCACCCACTCACACTGTGTAGGACCACACTGTGCGTAGTAGAGGCACAACGTGGTCCTGGTCCACCAGCATCAGGTTGTACTTGGAGATGCACTTTCAATACAAGGATGCTGTGTATTCACCACCAGGGAGCTGCCCACGTAGGCCAGCTGCAGCTGTAATCGCTCATTCCTGTAGAGGGCGCAGCACATCAGCGCGTTAGCACCCCAGGTCCCATCTGGGCTGGGGCTACCAGGCTACCAGGCTCTTTGTGCGCCACCCCTCCCGCACCTGCGAGACAGAGCCCACATCTAGCATCTTGGGGCTGGTCGATTAGGTTTCGTTAGCCCACTCCAACCTCCACGTGGACTCAAGGCAGCCAACGGATTGATGGCAATGTCCAGCAGATCGTCATTGTAATCTTGGATGGGCACGGTGACCTTACAAGTGGTGGCACAAGCCCTGGGGCTGCGATCCTGCACCCGCAAGTCCAGCTCATAGGTGTCCTGGCACTCATAGTGCGTGGGTCTCACCAAGGTGAGGTAGCCTGTACGCTGGTGGAGGCAGAAAAGGTGGAGTTCCCGTACTGGAGGCTAACACCAAGTCATCATTGGGGCCCTCATCGGGGTCCACCTCATCCAGGAGGGTGTGTATGCCCATGGCTGCACCTTTGGACACCTCCCCGAAGATCAACCTCCACCTCCATGCACACCAGCCAGAACTGGTCCTGCGAAAAGCTGACCACATTAAAGGCCAGTAGGCTCAGCGGGGCCTGGCCACATAGCTGCTCGCAGTCCAGGCTCACCTCCCTGCCTGCTGCCCATCTACTTCTAGCACCTGTAGCAGCAAGCTGTTGAATTTCATCAGGTGGAACTCCAAGCTTGGGACCTGGAGCTGAGACTTAAACAGGAGGTGGTTGAATAGAACACCAATGGCAGCATGGGGGACTTATTTCTCATAGGTGAGGAAATCGACCATTTCATTGAAGATCTTGCCACCACCAGCAACCACAAAAGTAGCCAGGAGTCCAGTCCAGCCCCAAGTAATGGGTCAGTGGGAATCTGAGCCTCCAGCGAGAATCTTTGCTCCTCAAGGAGAAAAGCTCATCACAGGCTCTGTGCTCAGGCTTCCAGTCCTCAGGAGCCCTCCCTCAGTGCCGTTAGGACCTTGGCCTATTAAAGACATCTGATCACTAAACCTCTGATGGGTAATCGCTTTTCTCTGCCCCAGGCTACAGCATGCCTCTTTTGAACAATTAAGAATTATATGGAAAAGAATGTGCAAATAAACATTCATCTGGGCCAATCCGCAGGGCCCCATGGCCTCTGGGTGCTGCAGTTCCGGTAAGAAGGTTCACAAGGCCTAGAGAGCGAAACAGTAGCCAGGTCAGTGCGGAGCATCATTAAGGTCCGCACAGAAGTTTATTCTATAAAAGTGCATCCCGCGTGCTTTTCCAGTGTGCTTGATTCTCACTTTGATATTATGAGCAAGTTTCTGCAGCCTCTTTATTCCTTCCTAAGCACATTTACTATTCCTCAGACAGAGGCACAATTGCTCTTTCCTCTGCCATTTTGAAATGAATGCATTAGATGCATCCGTTGCTGCCCATAGTTATCTGTCTATGTCGGGTTGTCATTTCCTGTACTGAGAAGATTCTGAGGGAACAGCTTCTCCAGAGCCAGGGAATGTCCAATCAGGGAAGAACTGTTCTTCAAAGTAATCATTTCTGGATAGCTTTTCCATAGCAAAAAGCCATTAATGATGAAATTTAGCCCCTTTATCTCCTTTTATGTCAGTAATTACTTATATGTGAGGAAACAGTTGTCAGTCAGGGAGGTCTGTCAACCGCAAATCACTGTAAGGGATAGTTAAGGGTAAGAAAAAGATTTAAGGAAATATATTATAGTCAGTCTTATTAGAAAATTGCTACAGACCAATTATTTTTTAAAAGCCCTTGGCTGAAGAAAACCACGAGTGGCCTGATAGGCTAAGGGCTAAAGAAACATTAAACTGTCTCTCTAAAGCCCAATAAGTAGTCCTGTGTTCAGTTCTACTTTATGTGTGAAGTGTTTTAGATGATAAACAGTCCCACATATTAATGATGACATCGTTCCTTTTGCCATGGAATCATCAGTGCAGGCTGTTCCTTAACCAGTCATCTTGAATAAAATCGGTGAACAGGCTGAGTTATTAATACGCCCAGGCTATTCTTGGCTCTTACATGATCCATAATGTTATTGATTCCTGCAGAGACATGTCAGTAAATGACTTTTTTCTTTCACTCTTAGGAGGGAGTTGCATTTATTTTAGTGCCAGGATCTATGAATCCAGTTCTGCAACTAAGCCATCTTTGATGAGACAATTAATTCACAGGGGCTTTAATTTAGTGGAGCATTTGGCAATGACTCTGAGTACAACTACCAGTACCTGATATCGGAGAAGTGCAGTGGGAAGCATTTGTTAATTTTGATGAGGTACTCTGAATCATAAAAAGAAAAAGAGCTGTATTTTGTTTACTTTATATTGTTAATTTTGCTAGATGAGGCATCAGTCTGAGGAAGGGAGCAACTCTACTTCAATATAGTGAGACCAGATTCCCTTTAAACCAGTATCCTCAGTGGCATAAAGGCAGTTTGCTTTCTTTGTTAGAACTAGATATCCCAAGAAGTGCCTGCTTATTTGGCCTGGGTGTCTGGAAAGATAAGAGGATCTGATCCCTCCAGCCAGTTTCTTAATTCCTAGATGCCCCTTAAGTGAAGCCAGAAAACTGATTCAGTCTGGAAAAGGCACATGCTTCCACACACATTAGCCAGGAGAGGGACCCATTTAACCACAGTCTGAGTCTCATTTCTCCTTCTCCATCACCTCACAAAATCCCTGCCAGGCCCAGCCTCTGCCAGTCTTCAGCATTATTGTTGCCACTCATGATCAGAAAAACTGCTCAGTGTGTTGAAAATGAACAATAGTTCATAACTCTCTCCACAGAATATCAAAAGATTCAGATAAAATATGAAAAAGGCAAGCAATTGAACACATTACCTCCACAATGCTAAGCATCTGGGCGTTTATGTTTGGAAACATCCAGCTACGATGTTTAAATGCTTAATTGCATTTTCCCTACTCTTCCTCCAGCTGTCTGGCAGCTAGTAGACCATCTTGGATAAGGAATATGCTATATTGCTAGTGTTTCATTATTAACATTAGCATGGTTTCCTAGTAAACAACCACCTTATTAAAACACTGCTTTATGAATGATGGACAGCTGGAATTTCAGGAAAGAGACATTTTTCTGAGGCAAAAATCAGTGCTGTGCCCAGAGAGTGACAAGCTGAATAATGTAGAAACTATATGATCTGTCCCCCTAGGGATGTGTCATCAGGAAGCTGTGTATACAGCCCTGAGTTGCTGGTGCTCTCATGTTACATTCTGTTGGTTCTGTTAGATAAAATCTGTCCCAGTATTAAGAGCATTGTGGCTGAAATTTGCTTCAAGTTGCTTGTTTTCCCATTTGCCAGTGTATCACCAGACTATAATTTCATAAAATGTAGTTTTGATCTCTATTGGCATCAAACGTAAAGCAAAACAAACAATGGGGACAGGGGACCACCACCACCACCACAGGAAGACCAAAATGTGGATAGAGCCTCAATTTGGTCCTCTTGGTCAGTTTGGTGTTAAAAGTGAGGGGAGAGAATTTTAGTGAACTCCTTCAAGTGTTTACTTTTCTTCCTAAAACAAAAGCACCAAACATGCTAGTGTTCCTCATAAATACCAAGGAATCAGAACTATAAAACAGGGTTTGCATTCCAATCATTTCAACAGAAGATTTTCTATTTTGATGAATATGTAATACCAGTGTGTCCCTTTACACATTAATGCACACTGTAAAGAAACTAAAATAGCTCTCACCCTAAACATGGCCAGGAGCAGGGATGGCCCCTAATTCAGGATAATGCCTATGCCTTTGCATATTTCCTCTTTAGTATTATCTAAAACTAGTAACACATATTTGGAGGGAAGAAAATGAAGCCACAGAAAATTCCTAATGTGCAAATTTGGCTGTATTATGGTGTCCACCTATCAGAATAAGTAAGCATCAACTTCTATAGGATCTTGAACTAATACTTCCTTGGCCCAGAAACAGTTTTTGTGCCATTTAGAACAAACCTGTCTGTGTACCATACTGAAACCCATTTTCATTTCTCAACTGAACAAACATTCTGGAGACTAATGAGCAAAATATTATAAAGTGCAATGTTACTGTCTTTAATGAGTTCTAGAAATTGAAACTATTGAGACTGGAAAAAAAAACATATCAACCAAACCAGTTTTATTTTAATATTTTTAATCATACATTGAAAAAAGAACCCTAAAGACAATTTTCAACTAGGTGAGCCTAAAACAGTGAGCAATAGTTTGAAATTATTTAATAAGTATCATTCTCAGGTTTCTGTTATCCCATTGTATAATCAATTTATTATTAGGTCTTAACTGTACAGGCATCTAAAAAAAAAAGTTATCAGCAAATTTTGGTTCTTCTGTAAAATGATCTCAGGGTAAGTAACTCAGCCCTGAAGTCAACCAAACTATCATCTATAAGTGTAGCATAGAAGCAAATGATATTTTATCAATTACTTAAGTGCTTTAACCTAGAGAAAATCACAGAGAACCACTATACAGTATCAACACTAATCACAAATTCCCCTTAAATGATATAACCTCCACTTTAAAATGTTTCCCATCAAATCATTATGCTAATAATATTATCAAAAGTATGTAATCTTAAGTACTACATAAAACTAGCTTTTAAGCTGATGATTTTATTAATATAGCTGCATGAGGGAATTAAATCAATGAATAGTAAGAAATATTTTACTCTTGGTTCAGTGATGCCTTAAATCCCAAGTGAGCCAGTAAGTCAGACTTTGGCCCTTGGCCTATAGTTATTGGCTCAAGGATCATACTTTGTATTCTTACCATCCTGTAAGGAGGAGGCCTATGCCCCCACCAGAAAATGTGGTGAAGCAGGAAAAAACTTAATATTGAAAAGTAACTCTTCATCTTTGCCTTATTTCATTTTCATATCTTTCCTTAGCTAAACCACTCAATTTTTTGATCAAGTATTATATTAGTGATAATATAAAGTTAAAGCCTGTAAAAAAAAAAAAAAAAAAAAAAACACTTGAACATTTTTTAAAAATCAGAGTTCAGAGAAGGTCACAAGTGCTAAAGGTCATGAAAAAAAGTTACATTAAGTGCAAACAAGTGGTCTCAATTTACAGTATAGGTAAATCACAGTCAGCCAGAACTTCCAGGGGTGGAGAAGAACAGGCTGAATATTTTACAGACCAGTTGATTGGAATGGAGGGTCTACGGAGGACACTATGGGAACAAGTCTGAATAGGTGGCATTGTTGAGGAAGACCTTGATACTAAGCTTAGACACTTTTCAGGTAGCAGCAAGAAAGAGACTAGAAGCAAGGAGATCAGCTAAGGTGATCTACAATCTAGGTACAAGTTGTTAAAGGCCTGAACAATGAATTGGAAGAAGTATAGGGTAAAACCTGAGGAGCACTACAAAGGAAGAATTGCTAGGACTTCATAACAGATATGCTCTAGGGGATGAAAAAGATGAACCAAATAAATGGTTCTAAAGCTATTGGAAGGCTTAGAGAAGGTGCATGCTTTCTCAGTATTCCCAGCTACTGATAAATACAGTATTTCCAAATAGAATTCCCAAAGGCTCTTGCTACTTATCGTCTGAATGACCAAAGACAGAGATTTCTTCTCTTCAGAGTTCAATGTGTTTAGGAAAATGTTGATCTTGAGAGGTTGCTTTAATATTTAAATGAGAAAATATGGGAAGAGCTGAAAGCCCAGTACTTAGCACCTTGTAGGATATCAATAGACAACTGTGTCCTTTGTTATAGACACTTGCATATCACATTGTAATTTATTTAAAGTATAAATAAATGTATATTTTATACACCAACCATAAGTCCTTCCATGTATTAACCATGTTTTTATCAAATTTGTGTCCCAGTGCCCAGTACACTGTCTACCACATAAAAGGAGTTTCTCAGTATTTGTGGAATACTTGTGAAGGTCTCAACAGCACATTTCACTGCTGTGTAATTCTCAGTGGGAAAGAATTACACAGCAGTGTAATTCCTTCTCAATTCTAAACTAGAAAAAATGACCAAAGGATCATAAGTTTAGTATATCGAATTTGTATACTATGTGAGACTTATGGAATAATATGTGAGATTTGGTATGGCCACATGTAACAAAACTGGTTTCTTTAGTCAGTTCCAACACTGACCAATTAGGGCATGTAGGACATTTGTTGGTTTTGCCTACTCAACATCCAATTTTTCTTTTGAGAAACCAACTCTTAATCAAATCAATCCATGAGAGCAGGGTATGACACACTCCCCACCTTTGTTGCTTGGATGGCAACATGACCCAGGCTCTGCCAAACAAGAGAATTCCATCCTCCCAGCTCTTGTCATTGATTTAAATATGTGCATGTTTTCCCACTTTGGCCAATCATGGCTTTTGGGCATCAGCTCCAGGATTATTGCTACAATTACTAACAAGAGGATATTTTTTCCTCTGGAGTTGCTGAGCTAAGAAGATGTAAGCTGGTCAGAAGTGCTTGCCTGAGTATAAAGCCAATGTTCTTCAAAGAAAAGCTGAGATGGCACTGAACACTTAGATCCAACCACCACTAAGCTTTTCATTTAAATGTGATACCAAGTTCCCTTTTTATGCTCAATCCAATTAGTGGCTGAATTTCTATTTGTCCCCTAAACGATCATAACAAATTCCAAAATTGAGGAAGGAATTGTAAGTAACAGACTCTAAAATGCACAATTAGCTGAGGAGGATACAGTGATGAAGTCCGTGGAGAACTATCTATACTGAATCAAGAGGCTGACCTGCATTCTTATTATGTGTTTGTACAGATGCCAGCAAACTATTAGTACTCTTTTTTGTGATTCAGATCAAGTGTCTATTAAAACCAGAAAACAGGTGTCATGGATTGAAAGGATTTGGCTACATTTATGAGAAAAATGGTAATCTCCAATTGAAGATAGTCCACTGAGAGCAGAAAGGAAAGAAAATATATTACTAATACAGTCCCTTTCTGACTGAAGCCAATAATCCATGAAGGCTGAAAGTTAGCAATATTTGCAAGTTTTAGGAGTCAATTAAAAAAATAAATAAATAAGAAAATTTCTCCACCAAACTAAACTTAGTGCAAAAAAATTGGAGTGCAAAAAATAATCAGGAAGATCCATTGAGCCTCCATGTTACTTTAAACTCCCCATAAATCCAGAATGTACAAGTTAGGGGAAAAAATAACAATCACCCTAAAGTAAAAAGCCATCCCTGGAAACAAAGGGGCATGTATTTAGCAGTAACTCCCATCCCGAGAATTGTTCTGAATGGCCCTGGGAAGGCCCAAGTGGAAGTCATTTAAGCTGAGGGCTCCTTAAGGGCATCAACATATCATCTAAAGCTATTGCTAGGAGATGAAAATTCCAAGGCCGGTAGTAAATTCTAGCATAGTGTTCAATTTTGATTGTGAAGTTGATCATATGCAAATAAATACTAGTCTATTACCTGGCAAACAAGAAACTGTAATTCCTGAATCCCCAATTTTTAAAAAATGGCCTGTTACCTTGATAAGGCCCTTGTAATGTCATCCTGATACTAGACTTAAATGTGCTCACAGAAGACAATGGCTAAGAAAGACCATACTTGGAACCAGAATCTGGGGAGTCCATCTTGGCCAATCTACGAACGCACACCTCTGTCAGAGTAGGGAGATCTTGCATATTCTGGCCAAAAGTATATGCTTACCAGCTATGGACAATGGCTGTTGTGTGTGGTTTTCCCCTTTTTCAGGTGGGCTGTTTTAATGAAAGCTATGTGTCATTCTATGTGCTGGGAAAGATTAAATGTATCAAATAGTGTTAGATCCTGAGCACTGACACCCAACAGGATTGAGTGCAATGCAGCTTTTCTAAGGTCTGACTTGTTGCAAAACCCAGCAATCAAACCTTATATGGGTGGTCTTTAAGCTTTGTTGTGGGAACTGATTAAGTCACCAGCAGGTGGGGACAAAGGATATCCTAGTTAGCAGGGGTCAAGGTAGAGGAGTAGAAAATTTGCTTATTTATCTTTCCCCTTTCCCTCTTGCTCACCCTCCCTGATAAACCCAACCAACCAAACCTGTCCTGTGTCCAGCCATACTTATCCCTCCCTTGTCTTTGTCTCTGGACCAGCCATTCTCTGTTGACTCATCTTATCTCTGAAATATTGCTGTCAGCCTGAAGATGAAGATTCCATTCAGTTGACTCACCCTGCCCTTCCAAAATCCTCTTCTCTTCTTTTAATTCAAGTTAGACAAGGTGCCCTCTCAATGCAAGAATTCACCTCTTATCTGTTTCTCCTGTTCCCAGTTGTTTCATCTATTTCCCTTATTCAGGAAAGCTGACAGGTTTATAAAATAGCTTCTGTCTCTCAAGAAAATCTCAACAAAGGAGCCTGGGGAAGGGTTTGGGGTCCCTTCTAAAACAGAGCAAAGCGGGGCCAGACCAATACAAAACCACAGTGGGCAATACTTCATCTGATTGCTCCACCTACTCCCAAAGGACAAGGTTGTGTATACCTTTAAATCTCTTAGGTCAATTTAACCATCAGATCCCTAGCAGTGAAGGAGTGATGAGAGTAGAATTCTGAGTGTTTTTGTTTGCCTTCAGGATTTACTCCATTTTCTTTTAATAACCTCCACAAACTTAATACCTATTAATAATAGATCTATTTGGCACTGTAAGGACAAAAGAAAATATGTAAAGGAATTATACATTACATAAAGGTTAAGTTCTAAATTTATCACAAAGCTTAAATACTTTATAACATTAGAGGGGGCTATTACATTTTTAAAAAGTTATTATTACATCATCTCCTGATCAAAAACTTGGAGTTATTCCTGTTACCACTACAAAAGATATAGCTTTTAGGTCCTCCATGAACTCGGAATACCTATATTCCCAGTAACTACTCACCATCTTGCACTCTGCAACTGATGCTACAACTCAACTGGGTATGAAATTGCCCCACAACTTCTTTGATCATTCCTGTAGCTGTGTCCTTCAAGTGTACTGTTGAAATGCTCTACATTGTTTTTTTCAATTATGGTGACAGTGTTATTTTATACTCATTTCAGGTATACAGCAGAGTTGTTAGACTTTTTTTTGTAATTTACAAAGTGATGTCCTCTATAAGTTTAGTACCCATCCGATACCATACAATTATTAGAATATTATTGATTATACTTACTATGCTGTATGAAAGGCTATATATTATTTACAGCAGAGCTTTTCAAACATTAATGTGACTGCAGATCACCTGAGGATCTTATTAGAATGCAGGTTCTGATTTAGGAGCTCTAGGATAGGGCCTGAGATTTTGCATTTCTAGCTCTGAGTTGTGGTCATTGCCACCCTGCCACAGCTGATGTTTAAGAACCAAGGTTTGACCTTTATTCAAAGGTCAGCTCTTTGGGGAAGCATCTTCTCACGGCCTCAGCTGTGGTGCATCTCTCCCTCTTTTGTTAGCCTGCCTTACCTTAGAGCTAGGTTCCCAACTAAAATGGTGGTATGGCATAGTTTCTCTTGTAAGTTTCTCTTAGTTATACATTTTCATGTCACAAAAAGGACCCATCATACTTTTATCAACTGCAATAGCGTCATGCTCAAAGTGGTTTCTGTTGTAGGCTGTTGTAGATGAGATTGGATAAGCAAGTATCTCCCTTAAAGGGAACATTTATAACAGACCCAGACCAGGATCAAGGGCAAGCAACCACCTGGGTACTGCACAGGACAGTGGGTAAGAGAGTTGACAGAAGACTTAGGTTTGAATCCTGGAACTACCATGTCCTAATTCACCTAAACTCTCTAAGTCTTAGTTTTGTTTTCTTGAATAAAATGGCAATGATATACTGCTTTGCAGGACTATTTTAAGGTTTAAATCAGGGAATAAGTGTAAATGAGACAGTGTTTATAAGCACAACGGCTGTTCCATAAGTGTCCCATAATAAAAAACAAACTTTTATTATCACCTAAAGTGACAGTTCTTTAAGGTTGCTATGAAAATTTTAAGACAGATTTTTGATTCCTTGCATTATTTTAAGACTGTTCTTTAACACCTCCACTGTGACTCCAGTAATCTCTCTAAGGGTGAATGGAAATCACAAATATACTCTGTAAGGGTTAATAACACTAATTTCACCTTCCTTTCTGTATGTTAAATTCCAACTCTTGAAATTAACATAAAAGATTACTAAAATGTAGCCCATAAGGTTACCAAAGCAACTGCTAGATGTCATCTTTAGAATATTACTCTGCTTGGCTCTAAGTAGGAATCATAAAATATATACATTCACCTATCTACTAAATAATTGGCTCACATACAGTTTTAAAGAGCAATTGTAACCATTTGTGCATCAACATAATAAGTTATGCAATAGCGGCACATATTTTAAAATGCACACTGTAAAGGGAGAAGACTTCCTCAATATTTAATTCTTCTTTCTTTTATTTATCTGTTATTTGAGCTTTTCTTTAGAATTGGTGGATCACAATTAAACTTGTTTTATTTTGGGAAAAGACTTTTATTTCGATAGCTCTTCCTTCCTAATAGCCAATGTAATGCATACCCAAAGCGAAAAACACAGAAAACCTCATTAAAAAACTAACTGCAAGTCCACTATTTGAATATAGAGCTGTCAACATTTTAATATTTATATATATTATATATTTATATGTGCTTATACTTTATATGTATTTATATATTATCTCTATGTAGAGATATGTATGTATATAGAGATGTGTGCACATAGAAAAACATACATACAAAGATACATATAAATATGCACATATGTATCAATGTATGTAAATGAAAATAGGTCTGGCTGCCTGCCACTACAAAAGTCAATACTCAAGAGGCAAGTGCTAATGAAAAGAAAGTCTTTTATTATCAGGTACCGGACACATGGAAGATGGGGGACTCATATCATTAAGCCCACTTCCACTTCTCAGTGGAGGCAGGGGTTTTTATAAGAAGGGAAAGGGGAAAAGAACAAAGAGGTCAAGGGAGGGGGTTGAAAAGTTCTCCACGTGCAGACAATCACAGTCCATTCCAATAAGGCAAGTGATGGTCCAGCGTGCATCATACCTGTTAAGTCATCCTGGCTTTTCACCTCTTGACTTTACCTCACCTTGGATCCACAGTTGAAGGTCAGCAAATTTCCCAGAGCTGGGATGCCTGGAGGTCAGAGTTGGTATCTTTTGAAGTCAATTCCTAGGATTCTTATATGCTGCTACATATAAGTCAGAATCAGCACTTACAGAAAAAGTGTCAGAAGAATGGTGGGATGGATTACAATTTCCCACTGTTACATGTATATATGTAGCAAAATGATATTTTCAATATTGCCTGTATCCTGTTTTAGAATGTAGCTCAATCCTTGCCTCTTAGCCTTACATTGTGAAATTTTTTCATGTGAATAAAATCATGCATGATGTCATTTTATAGTCATTGATATTATAGCCAATGCATATTCCATAATTTAACCATTCCTTTGCTGTTGAACACCTTGTTTGTAAGATTAGATTTGGTTATATTTGTGACAAAAAATTCCACTACAGTGTTTAAACTAGATTGGAGTTTATTCTTTCATGCAAAAGAAACTGCAAATTTCACTGGTCTATTGGCTTGCATGGGGATTCCCACAGTGCCAGAACTCAGACTCCTCTCTTGCTATTCTGTATCCATAGAATGTTGTCTCACGTTTCAAAATGTATGCTTCAAGTCCAACCACTCCATCCACAATCCAGTAAGCCAAACAGAAAAGGTCAAAGAACAAGGTGGTCCTTTAAGGAGACTTCTTAAAGGTCACACATAACACTTCCAACAGCCACAAATTAATTGTAAGAGAGCACCAAGTTTTGTATTATTTTGCTGGGTGGCCATGTGCCACCTACAAACCAGGGTTCTTACTGCTAAGCAATAACAGATGTGATAATAAAAGAAAAATAATTGTCTCTGACTCAGACTTTTAGTCTGTTTACGATTTTTGGTTTTGGTTTATCATTCAGTGTTGAACATCATTGTGCATACACCCATACACACATCTGTTAATTTCCTTGGGATAAATTCCCATAAGGAAATTTCTCCGTCTAAGCATATGACAGATTTTAAGAGTTTTGATACTGTTACAGAGCAAAGTGGGGCTTGCTCATGTGGCACTTTGGCCTAAAAACCAACAATTAGTATTGAGGAAAATAGGTCTTTATTTACAATATTCCAACCTGGGGCGGGATGCAGAGGGACTGTGGGCACTTCAGCTCAGAGCCCTGTTCTCCCGTGAGACCCGGCACTTCCCTTGCTCCCCAAAAGGCTATAAGCCAAAAACATGCCCAGAAGTTTCCCATTCCTTATCTAGCAGCTCTCTCCTTTAGGATCTGGGGTACGATATCATCAGCCTTCATATAACAGTTCAGGAAAACAGGTACTGTGTTGAGCTGGATCATAGTGAAGCCCAGGCACTTAAAGGAGTCACTCCACATGTCCCAAGTCCCAAAAGTCCAAATAGAGTCCAGGTCTGCAAGGGGGAGTCCACGGTGGCTTCCGAGGCTGGCCCAATTCAAACAACAGCACGCTGGCTTTTTCACTAGCCCAGGCTGCATGGCCCTCTCTTTCCTTCTTTCCGAATGTATGGCTCCACACCCTTTCAAAACTACCTCCTTTCAGACTGCATGGCTTTCTCCCTGTGCAAATGGCTGCTGTCTTATTTTAAGCCCTGATGGAAGCCTGTGACACAGTGGGTAGTGTGTTTCATCACAGCCCCCTACAAAATCTTGCAAAGGCCCTGTAAGCTCTTTCATCAACATTCTATGGTCAAAACCCCTCCCATCTTCTTGGTGCCTTGGAAGGCCATGACCATTTATATACTAAGAAACTAAATATCAGTCATAGATGTGCAAAGTACATCTCTCAGGGAAAATGCTGTCCTTCATGGAGTCTCATTCCCCTTTCCCCAAACCACAGACTGTGGGGAATTTTGGGGACCTATTATAATACCTATTGCCAAATTTCTCTCCAGAAATATACCAATTTCTACTCTCATCAGCAATCCAGGTAGGGAAGATAAAATGCTATTATAAGATTCTATTTAATTTGACTATTCAAAGAACCCATACCTCCTGCAAGGAAGATACAGATCCCCATAGCTCTGGAAACCTAGTGATTGAGAAGGTATCTGGAGGGGTGGGGGGGTTGGGTAGTGCCAAGTGAAAGACTTTCTATCTAATAACATCAAAAGAAATACAATTTAAGGCCTAACAATGGAAAGGACATTGTTACTTTTGGTTATTGAAGATTTTAAAAGATGCATAAGACAAACAGCATAGTGTAGTGAAAAGAACTTTGGATTTATTGCCAAAATATCTGAGTTTTGAACCCTAGCTTCTTCACTTTATTATATTCTAGACAGGCAAGATATTTAACCTCTCTGAGGATCATTCTCTCTAATATAAAAATGGAGCCATTAATCTCTCTCTCTCTCTCTCATGCTTTTGTAAAGTTTAAATTTGTTAATGTGAAAAGGTTTAATCATAGTTGTATTTGAATTGAAATTTGCACTCTCTTTAAATTTTATGATATTGCAATTCTATATTTTATATCTTCCATAACTGGATAAAGATAAGTAATACTTTTCTTCAATAAAAAGAACCATTCAATAAGACTTTCTCAAGGCTTTGTTGTTGGTGTTGCTATTGTTTAGATATTTGTAGCATTATTAGATGTTTTTAAATTAATTTCATCAAAACATCACTTGCATACAATAAACAGCATTCTTTTTGACAAGTGAATACACTGAGAAATCATCATTTCTATTCACATGTAGAATATTTCCCCACGAAGTTCCCTTAGTGCCACTTTTCAGTCAACCCTACTCCAGACAACCCTTGATCAGAACTATATTACTTTATGTTAGCTTTAACTCTTGTCGAATTTCATGTAAATGGAATCACACAGCAGGTACTCTTTGGTATCTGTCTTCTTTCACTGAATAGAATATTTTTGAGATGATCCATATTGCTCCATGTACTTCATTTGTGTTGTTTCATTACTGAGTATTATTCTATTGTATGAATATGATACCCTTTGTTCATCTTTCACCTGTGTGGTATTCAAGTTGTTTATAATTTTTGCCTCTTTTGAATAAAGCCACTATGAATGTTAGCATATGTCTTTTAGTAAACATGTTTTATTTAGAAGGAAAAGGAGAACAAATACCTGTAAGTGCAATTGCTAAGGTATGTAGTGCAATTTTAATTTTATAAGAAACTGACAGACTATTTTCCATAATAGTTGTGCCACTTTACATTCCATCAACACTGTATGAGCCTTTCAATTGCTCCAGATCCTTACCCACATTTGATATTCACAGTCTTGTTAAATTTTTACATTCAGGCGTGTGTGAGTTGATATCTCATGGTGCTTTTAATTTGCATTTCCCTGATGAATAATGATGTTGAAAATCTTCACATATCCTTATTAGCCATTCCTATTTTTTGGTGTGCAGTGTTTTTTTAAGTATTTTGCCTGTTTTACTGGATTGTCTTCCTTATTATTAAGGTATATATGTTTCTTGTATATCTTACTTTATGAGTGTTAAATCTTTTTCCCATTTTTAATAACTTGTTTGCATTATTATTGTTAAGTTGTGGGAATTCTTTGTTTATTCTGAGTATAAGTTCTTAATCATTAATTTGATTGTTAGTGCTTTTTTTTTCCTGTCCTATCTAGGAACATTTTTGCCCATTCTAAAATTATATAGATTTTTTCCCACCAAAGTTTTAGCTTTGACATTTAGGACTGTGATTTATTTTTAATTGATTTCTCTATATGATGTGGTCTGTGGTACAGGGTTTATTTTTTCTCATATGAATGTCCAGTTGTTCTAGTACCATTTGTTGAAAAGATTATCTTTTTCCAATTGAATTATCTTGCTGCTTTTGTCAAAATAAATTGATCACATACATGTAGGTCTATTTCTGAATTCTCTATTTCTACCCCTCTGACAATTCTATATTGTCTTGCTTACTACAGCATTTATAGAAGTTTATGAACCCAAGTAATATAAGTCCTTCAACTTTGAGTTTTTCTTCAAAATTGTTTTGATATTTAATGTCTTTTGCTTTTCTGTGTAAATGTTAGAATCAGCTTCTCAATTTCTATGAAAATGACTTCTACAATTTGATTGGTGTTGCACTAAATCTATATTTTAATTTTGGGAAAATGAACATCTCAACAATATTAAGTCTGCCCATTTATAAACATAGAAAAGAAAAGATCTTTATTTAGAATTTTAAAAATTATCTCAGGAGTGTTTACCTTTTTCAGTAAACAAATCTTTTATGTCTCTTGTTACATTTATTTAAAAGTATTTTATGTTTTTAATACTATCCTAAATATTTTAAATATTCATTTCATTGTAACATTGTTCTATATATATTAACATTGTAACATGTTAATATATAGAAATACAGTGGATTTATTTTTACTTGGAGATATCCTAAAACATAACTAAATGTATTTACTAATTCTAGTTGTTATTTATTTCTTGTTTCTTATAAGCTCCTTAGTTTTTCTATCATGTCATTTGTAAATAGATACAGCTTTAGTTCTTCTCCCTTAATCTTTATCCCTGTTACTCCTTATTCTTGCTTTATTTCATTGGCCAAGGCCTCCAGCAAAATATTGAATAGAAGTGATGAAAGCAGACATCTTTCACAAGTAAATTAATTATTAGCTAGTAAATTTGAACTTGGTAGCCTAGATTTTAGGCTTTGGAAAGCTCTGTTTGTTTCTCATTCCCTATGACTTAATGTGCTTAATTTTCAAATTGTGTCTCCCATTAGGATTTTGGCAAAGCTTGGATTTTTAGACTTTAATAGGGTATATTCTAGAGTAGACCCTACCATAATGCATGGTCTTTTCTTCTAAAGTATAGCCTTTCTGGTGTCTCAGATAAATGCCTGGACTGCTAACAAGAATTTACTAAGTCTTGTGGGATGTTGTTTCAGTCAAGGCATCATGAGAACATGAATCCCCAGTGTCCTGATAAGCAGGACACTACTTGAGTAGCCTTGAACTCTCATCTTGATCCTGTCAGACCAACTGGACCAGCAGGCTTACCTGGACTTCAATTTCCTGTACCAGTACCGGAAACTGGAACAGAGAGCTGGATGAACATGGGGAGAGAGTTTCCCTTCTCTTGGGGATTGTGCCACTTGCTTTTAATACCAGAAAAGAGTTGCCTCATATATTTGTCCAGTTTTAAAATCATTTATGAAAGCCCTGGCTGGTGGCTCAGTGGAAAAGGCTCTGGCCTGTGAACACAAAGGTCACTGGTTCAATTCCCCAGCCAGGGCATGTAACCAGGTTGCAAGCCAGGTCTCCAGCCAGGTCTGTAGCTGAAGCAGGTGAAAGGCAACCACACGTTGATATTTCTCTCCCTTTCTGCTTCTCTCCCTTCCCTGATCTCTGAAAATAATAAATAAAATCTTTTAAAAAATCATTTGTGAGAAAAAGTATAAGTCCTCAGGGCTTGTTTTATATAAACTTTTTGACTTGTGGCTGAAAGATAGAAGATATCAGAAATTTTACAAAGATAAAATGCAAATTTTTATTGTCTCAAGATGGTTGTAAGTTGTATGTGTACATTTGATAAATGTTATTGCTCAGTCACTTAAAAATCTTACTTTCTTACTTCTTTCCCAAGAACATTTTCATTCTCATTATAGTCTATGAAATTTCTTGCTAATAACCATCCACTGAGTCAACAAGAAAAGGCCAGGTTAACTGATCCTTGTTGCATTCCAAAAGGGTAAAATTGTGACTGAAGAATGTGCAAGGGGAAAAATTTACCTGTGTGCTTCACTAACAGGGATTAGGAAAATTAGCTGTGTTTTTTTCCAAGTGTCCTTTTTTCCAAGGACCAAGTGTGACTGACCAGAAAGATAGATAAGAAGGAGCTTTTTGGCACATCTAGGAAGAAAGGAATTATTATAGGAATTAGGCACAAATCCTTGATTCCATCTTCAAAGAAGGAAATAATGGAGGAGACTTGTAGTCTTTCCTTCCACCAACTCCTATCCTCCCCTAACTGGGAGCTCTTCTTCTTATTGTATCAGGTATCTATAACTCCATACCAAACCAATTCAATATGGAGTGGCTTAAATAACCATGTTTTGTGTGCTCTGATTCTATAGGTCAGGAATTTGTCTGAGCTCAGGTGGGTAGTTCCTTCTCTGATCTCAGCTAGGGTTGGTCATGTTTCTATGTCAGCTCATTGTGGCTGGTTAGTCTAAGCCTCATTCATATGTGCTGGCTGTCAGCTGGTCGTGTGTTGCCATGAGGTAAGAAGACTTTCTATAGTTGCTGGGTTCCAAAAGCAGAAAGAGAAGTCATTTATGTATGCCCCTGCTTGGGTGACATTTGTTAACACCCCGTTGCTAGAGCAAGTCACATAGCCAAAGCCAGAGTAAACATGGGAAAGGACTAATAGAGGGGGAGGATACAGGCAGGAATGATCCATCACTGCCATCCATAACCATCTACCAAAGTTATTGAGATATCTAATCATGTATCCAAGTCCATTTGCATTTGCCATCTTTCTGCAGTAATCTTTCAATATCAAAATGTGCTTCTTCTAATAGATGATACAACAACCTATAAAATCAGGAAGATGGAATAATGATTCCTAAGATCTTTTCTGCTTTGGAAATTTGACACAAATAGCCAGGACTCCATTCCCACAGGGTAGCTGATATTTAGCTAGCATGCACAGGTGCAGTGGTTGTTTATATCAAGCTTCCATTTTGATTGATGAGTACTTATGCTATAAGGCTGGTAAATATTTAGAATATTAACCCTGCCCACATATGTTAGTTACTTGCAACACACTAATCCAAATATGATAAATACCCTAGGCATAATGCATAGACTCACAGGAAGCTCCTTAACATTTGTCCAAATCCTTCCAGTTACTCTAGAAAAAACTGAGACCCAGAAAGATCAAGTGACTCACTTTAATTAGGCCATATGATGAGTAGATGGGAGAACTGAGTTTGGAATCCAGGTCTTCTCTTTGTTACAACAACATGCTTTCTATTCAGCAGTGGCCCAACTGATTTTCATGTGATTTAGTCCTGTCTTTCTGGACTTCAATTCTTAAATTGCTACCTTACTTTATATTTTTAAGATCTATATTCCAGTCACAGATTTTAAATGTGAGCTTCCTTAATTAATATAAGGAAGACAGGAGGAATTTGGAATTTCTGAGATTTTATTCTTAGCGGGTTTAATAGGAACACATTTCGTCACTGCAATTCTATCTCATGATTTAGGGGTGGGTAGGAATGAGGAAGGAGTGTTATTATAAGTATAGATGCAAAAATCTGTTTCTGAATTCTCTCTCACCCAGTACTTCACTGAAAGCAATCTTAAGCCCTGATGCCACCAGTCAACCCCTACACCAAGGAATTTTAGCACCTTCATTATTGGTTTAACACTACAGTCATAGTCATCTCCAGAAAGGTTTTATTCTGACGTGGTTACCTATTTTCAAATGCCCCAGAACCACTTCAGTCTCAGCACCTTAGGATTTGAGATGTTTTCCTCTGAGTAGCAATCATTTAAAGCAGGTTTGAACTATTCTCTAAATGAAGATTCAAATTGTATTCTGTAATAGGTTAAAGGGCAAGACACTGAAAACAGAACTATCTTTTGCATGTTATAAAATCCAGGTTAGTCTCTCAGAACAAACAAAGAAGCACAGAATAGAAAAATAAATAAATAAAAAGCCTGGGGCCATCTGGGGCTACTCAGACTCCCAGGACCCTAGGAGTTCACATGGTCTTGACTATCCACAAATTTTAGTCACAAAGACATGACAATTGTCTTTTACAATTGCAAATCACTAACAAGTCTGTATGAGACATTAAAAATCCAAATTTATCTTTAACAACTGAAGAGTAGCTAACAGAGGAAAATATAAGCAGCTCATGGAGAGAGATACAAAAGTACTAACACTAATTCAAACCCTTGTCAGGCATCTCTTTAGAGCTCCTGTCAGCAGGAAGCCAATTACTTGGGAAAGAATGAAGTTTGCTTTATGAGCTCAACATTACAAACACAGCCCTTCATCCTAATATCAAGGAAGAATTTTGCATTTCCAACAAAATCCAGCAATGTTTTGCAATTGATGGGCTGGTAGTTTGCCTTGAAGGTTAAAGCTATGGGAGGATTCCAGCAGGAATCAACAAACTCCTTATCTTCCTAAATTTAGCTCTGGTGATTAATCGATGACAGTTAATTTGTGATAGCCTGCTATGGAAGACAAAGGTCTTCAGAACACAATAACTAATGCCATAGCATAATTTTGGCCTCATAGACTTCTAAAGAGCTCTAAACCTTTAACACTTTGGGCAATGGAAGCATATGCTCTCCATCAGAGGACCAGGAAAAGAAACAGACAGCATCATCTCCCATTTCAAAACTTTCAAACTTAATTATTATTATTTAGTAATGCAATGTTCCCTAAGAAGAAACAACCTTTTGAAAGTTTGCACATTAAAAAAAAATGGTTTTATCTTTGTCCTTGTTCTGAACACAAAAACATCTAATTTGTCTCATTTGTTTATATATGCCTTTCCTTCATATTTGAGCAAAGATAACAGGATTCTTAACAACATAGCACAGTATGCTTGGTTAAATAATAGTATAAAATATTTTTGTTATACTCCTAAACATCTGCCACATTTTTTTCAAGGGAAGAATAACACTTTTTTATGAATAAAGGAAAGGACTCAGGTCATTTGATGGATCATTGGGATAATAGAAATATCACTGCTATGCCTGGGCACAGGATTCATTGTTTCTGATGTTGTTTTCATTATTGCTCCAGAGAGCCACCTGAGTTGAACATTTTACCATTAGATTAACAGACTAAACTATAGAACAAACACATAAAAAGTCCTATCATGACATTTCTATGTTACAGATATAAAATTCTTGAAACTTTTACAGAAAAAGAATAAAAAAGAAAAGATCTATGTGATTTCCTCTTTGACCCATGGTTTATTTAGAAGCATATTGCTTGATTTCCAAATATTTGGAGATTTTCCTAGCTATCTTTTCATGATTGCTTTTTAGGTTAATTCCACTGTGGTTGGAGAACACACTCTGTATGAACTTATTTGGAATTTGTTGAGACTTATTTTAGGTTTCACTGAAGTTATTCTATGGATATCAGTTGGCTCAAGGATATTAAACAAGTAGTTCAATTCTTCTATACCCTTATAATTATTGTCCTTTGCTGATTCTATTTGTCACTAACACCTGAAACTATTGCGGGTTTTTTTTTTTCTCATTTTGGCTCTATCAGTTTTTACTTTATAAATATTGAGACTTTGTTTATACCCATGCAAATTTATCAGTGTTACTTCCTTGCAACATTTTATCATTGTGAAATCTCCCTCCAGTATTTTTCTTGCCTTAATGTCTGCTTGGTCTGTTAATAGTTTAGCAAGATAGTATTTTTGGTTAATGTTAATGAGAAATAGCTTTGTCATCCTTGTACTGTCAACCTATCTGCATTTTTATTTTTAACTTGTTTACTATAAGCAGCATGGATATTTTTAAAATCCAGTTTCACAGTATTTGTCTTTTAATTTAAGTATTTAGTCTTTCATTTAATGTACTCTCTGATACATATGGGAATCTACCATTTTACTACAAATATTTTTTTCTTCACATGATCCTTGTTTTGTTTGCTCTCACTTCTTGCCTCATTTTTTTAAAGATTTTATTTATTATTTTTAGAGAGAAGGGAAGGGAGTGAGGCAGAGAAGGAGAGAGACATCAATGTATTGTTGCCTTTCACCTGCCTCCAGCTACGGACCAGGCTGGAGACCTGGCTTACAACCTGCTTATGTTCCCTGGCTGGGAATCAAACCAGAGACCTTTGGGATCGCAGGGGGTGTGCCTTATCTACTCTGCCACCAGCCAGGGCTCTTGTCTCATTTTATTAAATAAATATTTTTATTATTCCACTTCCTCTTTTATTATCTTATTTATTATACATTTACTATTCTTTTAAGGGTTACTTTAGAATAAAGCATGTATCCTTGACTTTTATAATGCAAGGACCTGAGGACAATATCTCTTTATCCATTCTCCAGCCTTTTGTTCTGCTTTGGTCATGTGTCTATGCCACAAAACAGTATTATAATTATATACTTTCAATATTTGACTAGATCTGCCCATAGATTTACCCTTTTTGCTGCTTATCATTCTTCCTTATATCTACTGGCTTCTTTCTGGAATCATCTTTCAGAATAACTTTAGTATTTACTATGGTGGTGTCAGCTAGTAAGAAAATTATCACCACTCTTTGGTCTAAAAATAATTAGTTTTCTTTCTTTCTTTATTATTTTTTAATCCTCACCCAATGATATTTTTTAATTGACTTTAGAGAGAGAAAGGGAGAGAGAGTGTGAAACATTGATGTAGGAGAGAAACATTAATCAGTGGCCCCTCCTCATACCCCATTCTCTGCACACACCCCAACCAGGCTGGAACCCCCAATCTAAGTATGTGCCCTGACCAGGATTTGAACCCTCAACATTTTTGTGTATGGGACATTGAATCAACTGAGCTACCTGGCCAGGGCATGATTGGCTTTAATTGTAAGGGTTATTTTTTACTAGAATATGATTCTATGCAGTTTGTTTTTTTACAATTTTGAGTAAGTAATTTTTCATAAATTTGAATAAATAATTCTACTGTTAGCTAGCTTCTGTTGTTGGGGGAAGTCATGTTATAGTTTTTTTATTATTTTTTTGTCTGATTTTTTGTTTGTTTGTTTGTTTGTTTTGGTCTCTCTATTTTGGGGACTTTGTAGTTTCACTCTGATAGGCCTAGGTTTGTTATTTTTATATTTATCCTACTAAGAATTTGTAGTGCACTTTGACTATTGGTAACTTTCATTATTTTTGTTGTATTATTGACCCTCATCACTTCAAATATGGCTTCTGTTCCCATTTTTCTTCTTGTCACTGAGTGCTCTACATGCCCTCTTCCATGAAAAATGTGGTCAAAGTATATCTGACCTATTCATTAGGCCCTGTATTTCTCTTACATTGAGATTTTCTTCTGACATGCCTTATAATAGTTAACTAATTCTATCTAAAGCAGTTTTTAATCTGCTATTAAACCTATCTATTGAGTTATTAATAGTTACTTTTAGATTTTCTTTTTTTAATTTAATTTTATTGTTGTTGTATTATATTCCCTCCCCCGTCTCCTTACACACCAAAGTCAATCCCACTTGTTGTCCATGTCCATGGGTCATCCATGCTAGTTCCTTGACTAAACTGCTTCCCTTCTTTGCCTCCTTCTCCCCCTTTTCCCTTCCTCATCCCCCTCCCCTCTGCCTACTGAAGGTCTATCCCTTGTATTCATGTCCCTGGTCCTGTTTTGCTTGTAGGTTTGTTTTATTCATTAGTGTCCTGTATTGGGTGAGATCATATGGTATTTGTCTTTCACTGACTGGATTATTTTACTAAGCATAATACTGTCTCTAGTTCCATCCATGTTGTTACAAAAGGTACAAGTTCCTTCTTTCTGCTGTGTAATGTTCTATTGTGTAAATGTACCAAAGGTTTTTGATCCATTCATCCACTGATGGGCACTTGGGCTGTTTCCAGCACTTGGCTATTGTAATTAGTGCTGCTATGAACGTAGGGATACATAGGTTCTTCTGAATTGGTGTTTAAGGGTTCTTCAGGTATAATCCTAGTATTGCTGGATCAAAAGGCAGTTCCATTTTTAGTTTTTTAAGGAATTCCATGCTGTTTTTCATAGTGGCTGTTCCAGTCTGCATTCCCACCAACAGTGCACCAGAGTTCCCTTTTCCCCACCTCCTCGCCAACATTTGCTTGTTGACTTCTTAATGATAGCCATTCTGACCAATATGAGGTGGTATCTGATTGTGGTTCTAATTTGCATCTCTCTGATAGCTAGCGATGCTGAGCATTCTTTCATATGCCTCTGGGACCTTTGTATATCTTCCTCAGTGAGTTGTCTGTTCAGGTCCTTTGCCCATTTTTTAATTGGGCTGTCTGTCTCCCTGGTGTTGAATCACATAAGTTCTTGATATATTTTGGACATTAAATATATCAAACCCTTATCTGAAGTATCATTTGCAAATATGTTTTCCCATACAGTTGGTTCCCTTTTAATTTTGCTGGTGTTTTCTTTAGCTGAACAGCAACTTTTCAGTTTGAAAAAGTTCCATATGTTTATTTGTTTCTTTATTTCCTTTGCCCTTGGAGAAGTATCAGTGAAAATATTTCTATGTAGGATATCTAAAATTTTACTTCCCATGTTTTCCTCTAGGACTTTGATGGTGTCATGGCCTAGGTGTAAGTCTTTTGTCCATCTTGAGTTTATTCTGGTGCATGGTGTAAGTTGGTGGTCTAGTTTTATTTTTTTGCATGTCTCTGTCCAGTTCTCCCAACAGCACTTGTAGAAGAGACTATTTTTACTCCATTTTATGTTTCTTCCCCTTTTGTCAAATATAAATTGACCATAGAGTCCTGGATTTATTCCTGGGCTCTCTATCCTGTTCCACTGATTTGTATGTCTATTCTTATGCCAGATTGTTTTGATTACAGTAGCCTGTAGTATAATTTGATATCTGGTAATTTCTCCTACCTTGTTCTTCTATCTCAAGATTGCTGTGGCTACTCATGGTTGTTTTTGACTTCATATAAATTTTTGAAGTATTTTTCTATATCTGTGAAATATGTCATTGGTATTTTAATTGGGATTGCATTGAATCTATAGATTGCTTTGGGTAGTATGGACATTTTAATTATGTTAATTCCCATCCATGAATATGATATATGCTTCCATTTATTTGTATCTTCCTTAATTTCTTTCTTCAATGTTCTGTAATTTTCTGAGTACAAGCCTTTTACCTCCTTGATTAAGTTTATTCCTAAGTGCTTTATTTTGCTTGTTGCTATGTTAAATGGGATTTGTTATCTAGCTTCTATTTGTGTTGTTTCATTATTGGTATACAAAAATGCTTTTCATTTCTGAATATTGACTTTATATCCAACTATTTGCTTAATTTATTTATTAGGTCATGTAGGTTTTTGGTGGAGTCTACTGGGTTTTGTATGTACACTATCATGTCATCTGCAAATAATGACAGTTTTACTTCCACCTTTCCAATTTGGATACCTTTGATTCCTTTTTCTTATCTGATAGCTATGGCTAGAACCTCTAAAATGATGTTGAACAGAAGTGGAGAAAGTGGACAGCCTTGTCTTGTTCCTGATCTTAGGGGGAAAGCTTTGAGTTTTTGCCTGTGGAGTATGATGTTGGCTTCAGGTTTCTCATAGATGGCCTTTATGATGTTGAGGTATGCTCCCTCTATTCCCATTTTGCTGAGGGTTTTTATCATAAATGGTTGCTGTACTTTATCAATGCTTTTTCAGCATCTATTGATATGATCATATGGTTTTTGTCTTCCATTTTGTTGATGTGGTATATTACATTTATTGATTTGCAGATGTTTTACCATTCTTTCATCCCTGGGATGAAACCCACTTGATATGGTGTGTGATCTTTTTAATGTATTGCTGGATCCAGTTAGCCAATATTTTGTTGAGAATATTAGTATCTATGTTCATCAGAGATATTGGCCTATAGTTTTCTTTCTTAGTTGTGTCTTGACCTGATTTTGGGATTCAACTAATATTGACCTCACAGAAAGAGTTTAGGAGGCTTCTGTCTTCTTGGATATTTTGGAATAGGTTGAGAAGGATAGGAGTTAGTTCTTGTCAAATGTTTGATAAAATTCACCTATGTAGCCATCCAGTCCAGGGCTTTTGTGCATTGGGAGATTTTTTATTACTGCTTCAATTTCATTGTTGTTATTGGTCTATTCAGGTTTTCTGCTTTTTCTGGATTCAGTTTTGGTAGATTATACATTTCCAGAAATGTGTCCATTTCATCCAAGTTGTCACATTTCTTTTACCCAGGTGTCATATTTGTTTATATTTTCTATTTGAGTATTTTTCAAGTTATTGTCTGCTTAAAATTTTCCATCTTGGCTCTTATTTTCATCATGTTTATTAAGTTTATATCAGATAACTTCAGTATCTGGATCTCTTCCTGGTCTGTTTCTATTGTGCTTTTTTCCCTAGTTTTCAGAAACATATGCTTATCTTCCTGGCATTGCCTGCTAATTTCTTTTTTACTTAATTTCAGATATTAAATATGAAAATTTGAAAAATTAATTGAGACTCTTGGTGTTGTCAACTTCTTCAAGAAAGCATTTACTTTTGTGTCTCATGGGGTAGGAAAAGATTACCTTAATCTGATCAAAGAATATGATAATTTCTATCAGGGCACAGCTTTGGGGCCTGGTATATCTGGTCTACCCTCACTACTAGGGTATAGACCATCAAGCACCTAATTAAAACACTGGAGAGTTTGCTTGCTTCTGCTTTCTTGAGCTGACCCTGAATTCCAGTTATTGTTCCCTAGCCCATGAGGCCAGTAAAGGCTCTATTTTGCTTCTCAAACTTTTAGCCATCAGTTTTTGCTCAATTTCTCAGCCTCTCTGCCGTCTCTTTGGAATTAGAAATACCTTGAAGGGGAAAACATCCCTGAAAATCAAATTTACCTCTCTGCACTTTTCTGTCCAAAATCTTGACTCATCAACTTGCAGTTGCCTTGGTAGCTTTTCTGTGCTTCAAATAGATTTTGTATAAAGTACATTTTGTCTAGATGACTTTTTAAATTTTATCTAATTATTTATTTTTAATATTTTATTTATTATTTTTAGAGAGAGGGGAAGAGAGAGAGGCAGAGAGGGAAAGAGAAACATCAACGTTTCTTTTACCTGCCTCCAGCTACCAACCTGGCTAGAGACCTGGCTTGCAACCTGGTTATGTGCCCTGGCTGGGAATCAAACCAGTGACCTTTGGGTTCACAGGCTGATGCTTTATCCACTGTGCTACCAGCTAGGGCTTGTCTAGATTACTTTAATTCACTATTGCTAGGAACAGGTACCCCGCCCCCATGCAATATTTTAAATATCCAATCCCAGCAGAAGCAGAATTTTGACCATTTCTATAAATTACTAGATATTTTCAATTTAGCTAAGGAGCCATTCATAGCTTTTAGGGTAAAGTGGCTTCAGTTTGGCCAAGGGCAGGGCTCTGTGGCACAGAGCAGCTGTGAGCTACTAGTAGTCCCTATTCACAACAGGTGGCAGATTGATTCATTAGATTAAAAGAATATGTAGGAAAGCATCAGTAGCATTAATACTATTGATATCTTGATAATTTCAGTAATACAGATTATTTTACTTTTTCAGTTTTTATTTAGGACTTCCTTATTTCCTTTTCTGTTACACTTAAAACATTTTTTTTTTTTTCTGGCCTGTCAACAATTGGGGTAGGGGCTGAGAATGGGATTAAGGGAAAATAACCCACCCTGACACACATGCACACACACACAAGGAAAAAGAAAAAAATCCCCAACACAATTCCTATAACTCTCACCTCAGTGATACCCCAGTGATACAGCCAGTCAGCCTCTTTATTAGGGAAGCTTTGTCCTGACAAGCAAACCTCTTAGGCAAAGTCCTTTAAAGATTCCTCTGAATTTGCTACTTACCAGAGTGTCCATTTAGCCCATGAGAAAATTTGCATCTCTGTCTTTGCAAAATCTGGACATATAGGACTCCTCCTATGATCTCTTCCATTGGTCTCATCTTCAGGAACATCTCCATATAGCCTCTTGCCTTTAGGACTTCCCAAGCTAGAATCAGAACCAAATCTCTACCTTCAAACGGCAGAGGACACAGGTTGACCTCTCCCTAGAACTCCTTCTGTACTCAGCTTTGTTCTCATGACAACACATCCAGTATGGGATGTTGCTCTTCCCATACATGGCAAACATTTTATGTGGCATGAAGAAGAGGAGGCACTCCCTCGCCTTTAACCACTGAGAAGGGGAAAGGGAACAAAATTATGATTAATAGAAAACCTAACTACAATGGCTTAAAAAGCCTGGGCTGGTATGGCTCAGTGGCTTGATACCAACCTATGAACCAAGGGGTCCCAGTCAGGGCACATGTCTGAGTTTCAGGCCAGGTCCCCAGTTGGAGGCACTCCAGAGGCAACCACACATTAATGCTTCTTTCTCTCTCTCCCTCCCTTCCCCCTCTCTAAAAAATAAGTAAATAAAAAATTTTAAATAATTCATTTAAAAAGATGTCAAGTAGGTGAAGGACTAGGGGGCATTTTCTAACTCTTTTTCATACCTCCCTATTTTAGAAGTGTTTCTATTTTAAACCCACATGGGCAAAGTTTTGGTATATGTGTCCTTTGTGCTTCTACCAGAACTCATGAAGCCTCCAGAAGTTTGTACTGTATTCAGCATATTCAGGACAATTTACCACAATATGCTATGGATTGCTAAATACTTGATTCTAAAACACCATTTTTATTTATTTTTTAAAAGATTTTATTCATTATTCTTAGAGAGAGAAGGATGGAGGAAGAAAAGGAGAGAAACATCAATGTATGGTTGCCCTTCACCTGCCACCAGCTGGGGACCTGGCTGGAGATCTGGCTTGCAACATGGGTATGTGCCCTGACTGGAAATTAGATCAGTGACACTTGGGTTCACAGGCTGGTGCTCAATCCACTGAGCCACACCAATCTGGTGTAAAACATTATTTTTAAAACCTAAATGTTTAACTTACTAGATCTTTTTCTCTAGAAAGGGAGATTTTTAATTTTTAGTAGGAACACATAGACTATAAGCTATTACTACACAGTCAGGCTCTCCTTCCTAAAAAGTGATATAGAATCAGCATTTAGTTCTGACTTTAAAATAATTTCATGTTAGCAGAACATACTGAACAGAGTATTCTTCCCTCTACACTTTCCTGGGTCATGAAATCAGAATATGTCAAGCCACTACCACTATATATCAATATATCTATATTTTTAGAAGCCAAGTGCAATGTATTTTTTGAAGATCCCTTTCTTCTCTTACTTGCTTCCTAGTACTTACTGAGTATTTATTTAACTGTGGGCTTGGCACTGACTTTCACACCAAGTAAGATGGC
Source organism: Noctilio leporinus (assembly GCA_004026585.1). NCBI lineage: Eukaryota > Metazoa > Chordata > Mammalia > Chiroptera > Noctilionidae > Noctilio > Noctilio leporinus. The sequence goes on along the minus strand of PVIW01003874.1, from coordinate 56,986 downwards.
CAATTCCCTCAAGATGCTTACAGACTAATGAGGGAAACAGAAAAATAAACAGATCACTCGCACGTGGCTGAGCAATAAGGGAGACCTGCACAGGTTGCTGTGGCAGCTCACAGGAGAATAACCACCCTGTCTTGGGGAGCCAAGAGAGGCTTCTGGAAGCAAGTGCTATTCGAGTTATCTTAAAGGACAAGTAAGAACTAGCTAAGTGATTCTGTTTCCTATCCTGGGTGACTGAATGAATTTGGTGACATTAATGAAGATGGAAAATAGGTATGCATGAATTAGGATGAAAGATTGTGAAGTGAATCTTGGAACTGGTGGACTTGTGCTATTGGTCCAAAGAAGCAAAGATAGGTAGTAAACATTTGAATATATAATAATAAATCTCAAGGAAGATTTAGGCTGGGAATACAGATTTCAGATTCATCAACATTTAATTGGTATCGAGCTATTGAGTGAAGGAGGAATATATGGTAGCTTTACATTGTCTGGTTCATGAATCTTTTTGAGAATCTGAGGAAAAGAAAGGACTCTCTTCCAAGAAAAATGTACACAGAGAAAATTTTTGCATACACTTACAGTGGTACACTGATTCCCTGAACTTTATTCATGACTAAAAAACATAATATGTAATAAGAAGGGAAGTGAATTAATGATCCAAACTTCCTGAGCCACAATCAAAAGTATTGAGGTTTAAGACAGCATGCAAAGCTATCTAGACAAAGAAGTCTTGAAAAAGCTGGGTTTCTGAAACTAAATAGTTTGCTTTTTATAACTATTTAACTATGTATTATACTACCTGCCTTTGGAACCAGTTCAGTCAATAAAACACATTGCCACAAAGATCCAAAACCAGGGGCAATTTTGAAATATACATTTGAAATGAAGTTGGATCTATTCATATCACAGCTTCAGAGAATATATCAAGCTAGAAGTAATGAGCTCCAGTTTCTAAGGATTTTTATGGCTCAAGAGAAATTGGCTTTCCTAAAGCTTTCCCCTTCTCTGGCTTCCCTGATTGCCGAGCTTATGCTTCCACTATAAAACTCATTTCACTTCTTCTTGTTCACCTGTCAACCTTTTCCCCCTCAAAAATGTAGGGTCTTTGTATTTAAAAAAAAAAAAAAAAGATTAATTATTGTTCATCTTTGCTCACAATGCTTCCCCCCACCTCCAGTTGCCCTCCCTTTACCAGTACAAAGCCTCGCACATGCATTTGATAAGTATTTGTGGAATTAAACAGAATTGTCAACCCAATCACTGAATCTTCTAACATTGGCAAAGTAGAAATCAGAAGTGTGGAAGATAATAGAAGCCTCTTTCCAGGTAAGGTCTGATGCCTCTTATTTCTGCAGCAAATGAGCAGAAGAAGCATCACAGTAAATAGTATTAGTCACCCCAGGGTCTTCACATCTCATTTGTCATGCTTGTATTCTACTGCATGGTATAGAATTAGAGAAAATGGAGGGAAACATGTACGTTTCCAGAGGCAAAAGGATAGAGAGAATTCTCTTCTCATGCTATATAAAAATTATTTCCTAGACAAAAGGAGACACTCATTATATTCAAAGCAACAGGCAAAATGGGTGTTGGTAGAAAAATAAATCATCTGAGTGGTCATCAACTGAATCCTTTGCCCTACATTAATCAAGACAGAAATGAAGAACATATGCAGGAATTAAGTTACAATTTAGCCTGGTTTGCTGTGTAACATTGTAACAAAGATTGTTGAAAACTGACATCTTTTAACATTTCACATGAGCCTAAAGAGACGCCATTTGCAGATGACCTTTGCAGATTTATAATCCTGCCTAGTACAAAATGGAGCAGAATGTAATTGATGTTTTCAGAACACTGGCTTGAGCCCATTGTTGATACCTTCGTTACCTTATTCAAATAAATTGTCATTCTCTGTCTATAAGTGGAGTACTTTTGTCATCCATTCCTACACACAAAAGATCTAAGTTCATTGGAATGTTTGAGAAGGTGCTTTTTTGCTTGAGGGATTGTTTTTTTTTGTTTGTTTGTTTGGTTGTTTGTTTTTTGTTTTGGTTTGACTTGATCAGCTTTTCCATCTTGAACTACCTCCAGGGCACATAAGCCTTTGTTCCTTCACAATTCAAAAACATGGAATAAAATTTAAAAATCAGATGAAGACCAATTTCAAACTAGCCCTTACTTCCTGTGAACCTTCTGAAGTAATACCAGCCTAAAATAAGCCCTGGCTAGAACTATGGGCCATCCAAACAATTTGTCTTTTCTGTGGGAATGTAGAGATTGGTCTTTTTCCAGGGTTACTCTATAGATGCTGCAGTAGGTCTGGAAAAGACAAAACATTCTTTTGGTCTTTAACTAAAGAAAAAAAATTCTAAACCAAGAGATGAGCTTGTCCTAGACAAGGATGGCAGTGTAATTAACACATACCAGAATGTAGTTACTCTTTGTTAGGCCAGGTGTCTTGTATTTTTATACTGAGCAAAGTGCTTGATTCAAAAGATTTTGGAAGAAAATCGGGTGGAGGACACGAGGGAAAATGGGATAGTGAGTGAGAATGAGGAAAAATGATAAATAAAATTTGAGTTGTGATAGAAATTCAACAGTTGGGTTTATTTTGATAAATTCAGATGTTTGCCAGAATGTTCTCCCACTCCCCCCACCTAGATTCTACCACGTAACAAATTCATAGCCATTGTTCAAACCTCAGCTCATAAATCAGTTTTTCTTTAAAGCTCCCCTAATACTACAGAAAGAATCCCTTTCTTCCTTCTTTGTGCTCCTGTCTCACTGAATCAGTTCCCTTTTTAAAGAAAAACTTCCCCTCCATGCAGAGGGCCTGACATTATTCATTATCTTCTCCCCAAGGCTTGTCATTATAGGTGATATTAAAATTTGCTTAATAAATTATGTTGAATAAATCTAAATGACTAATAAAAAATCAAGCCCCCAGATACTTAAATTAGAAAGACGACTGATAAAGCTCCATTCACTATATATCATGAAGACCCAGTCTGAAATCAGGGAAGTACGTCAGAATACTCTTAATGAACTCAGCCTTGAATGTGACAGCTTCTGAGAGTTGTTAGAATAGAAACAATGAAGATAAGAAAAAGAAAGAAAAATAATCCTATCATTTCTGGTTCATTTTTCAAAAGAATTTTAGCAATGGGCACTTTTCTTTTCTTTATCAGAAAAAAATATGAAAATATTTACCCTGAAATATTCCCATGTGCTATGTAATTCTATCCTGGGCAGATTGGTGTCCACCCACATCAGCTTTACAGATTGCCTGGTAAGGATCTGAGGAATCGCCTCCCACTCAGAATTGCTCAATACTGTTTATGAGCAGTCACTTGCTGCTATACTTAAAAAGACAATTTGAAATAAATGCTACATGAACCACTACACAGATTACCATGGGCACGGTCCAAATGTTGAATCGTTGTATTAAAGGACCTAAAGTTTATTGGAAAAAAAAAAGGATTTATTTTCAATAAGCTTCTTTTCAAAACTATATTATATTATATATGTACTGACTTAGTAGGATTAGTCAACTGTTGTATATTTGAACAACTTTCTTCAGAAGCTCCTCAATCTTCTGCAGATTATGTGTAGGCCTATGCAGTGAATACACCTTCATACACAGGGACACTCAAACACATGTATGTTCACACTATGCACATTCACATTCAGGTGTGCAAACATATTCACATGCATGTTGACCCATAGACTCTCACACACATATTCTTCCCATCTTTCTGTCTCTCCTCCTCTCTCTCTTACACACACACACACACACACTCCCAATTAACCAGGAGAGGCAGCTCAGTAAATAGAGTATTTCCAGAACTGATACTCACATGATGAAAAGGCTCTACCTACTAAGTTTCACCTCAGTCACCAGATGGATGTTACATTAGCTATCAGTAGCAGCAAAACACTGAAGCCTTGTTTAATATTGGCACATATTACCATGGGTAAGGATATGAGGAATACAAATTTCTGGCTGGCTAGCTGGCAGGTCTTAACACTATGAGAAATAATTTTGCTATTTTTAAATCTCAGAAAAGTAAGCTGGAATTGCAAAATTAGGACTATTAAAAACAACACTGCTTAGGCCTTGAAGTATCTTGGGGTTGCTTCTCTTCCTGCAGTTAGTGAGTAGGCCCTTTTTGTTTATCCACAGGATTCACCTTAACTAGACTTAAAATCCTGGAGGGCAGGTCTTTGTGTGTCTTACTTACCACTGAATGACCACAGTTAGCACCTTAGTGAAGGAATGAATGGCTGGATGGGTGTTAACATTAACATTGGCTAGCCTCTGGGGTTTGCCATGATTTATTATGGTGCACTCTTCTACAGAAACAAAGGAGAAATTAGAAATAAGCCCAAGAAAATTCAGTCTTTCCCAGGTGTTTTCATAGCCCAGATATGTATTTCTCAGCGCCTTTTTCTCCAGGGGCTTGGTTTCATTTTGGAAGCTTCCTTCATTTACAGAAGAAACTGAAATCATGTGCAAGCCTTTCATATAAATTATCTTTGTTCCTTCCTGTAGTGACCCTGGAGAGGACAGTAATGACTGGGTCTATAACTACAAGGGGGAAGAGCTTAGCCATCGTCCAAAGACACTAATCAGACAAGTAGAAAATATATATTATTCATAGCCTACCTTTCACTTAGTGGAAATGTTTTGACCAGAAATATCAAATAATTATTTCAGACTTACAGCTAATTTATCTTATGTAAGTATCACTTCACTTATACTAAAAATAAGTTAACCTAAAGGTTTTTATCCAGTCATTTTTACTAAATAAATTGAAGTTAACCAGTAGATTCCCAACATGTGTTTGAATCAATATATCCACAATTGTATCACATGGAAGTCCTGTATAATACATTTACATTATATCCTTCAACCGCATCGAGATTAAGAGAGAAAAAATAAATACTTACGGGGTTCAAATTAAGAATAAGATTAGATTGATTTGTAAAACTGACTACATATAAATAAACATATAGGTATATCAGAGATGAAAAGATATATACAAATCTATGCATACAGAATTATCCCACCCCAATCATGGTTCCTGAATTTTTATTAATTGTAGCATCTGTACACCTATAATAAAAGTTAAAAAAAAAAAAAGAGACAACACATGGGTCTTTGAAAACTGTGCCAAAGAAGAGCCCTTTTAGCTTGAACTGAGCCACAATGTTCAATTTGTCTCTGCCCCAGAAGAAACCGTATCCATTTGGAATGCTATATGAAGATGTTTTGCTTTTGTGGAGATAATTGGCTCTAAACAGCCAGAGTAATTAGCAACATCAGGTAGCTCAGGCAGCATTTGGTTGCCCATTGCCTATTTATTTGTGAGCAAATGGGAGGGTGAATGGGGTGACAGAACAGATGGGGAAGAGATACAAGTACTTTGCTGGCACCTTGCATGGATGCCTCATGCTGTCTTTCTCCCTCTGGCACCATCATGAGTGCTTCTGGCTTCTAATCCAGGTCTGAGGAGCCTGTGGGCCAGTGCCGTTGCCACCAGCTGTTCTGGCGGCCCCTCCCCGTAGCCTGCCCCTTGCCCTCTGCTCATCCAGCACGAAGAAACAATTTATTTGCTGATACCTTCAGTCTCTGCACACTTGGGTTTCACAGTTGAAGTTTTTTGTGTGTTTTTCTTTTTGTTTTTGTTTTTTGGCAACAATAACAAGCCAGTAGGGCTGTAGTTAGGGGTTAATTGGGCATAAAAGCAATGTATAAAAAGACCCACCTGTTCCTCTGAGGAAGGATTCCAGAGAGATAGTATACCTGATAACTACCTTTCAATAATGACTCTAATCTGGTGGTAGTACCAGGAACCAAGATGTGACCAAAGTCATGGGAGGAGTGCTAAGCAAAAGTGCCCATAAAAATGGAGGTAAGATGAGGGTAGTCAAAAAAAGTGAAAAGCACAGGAAAGGAAAACAGCTACAAAGAAAAGAGCCATAATAGAACTTCAGAAAACACACACATACACACACACAAGCTAATGTTTATTAAACAATTACTATCTGCCAGGTCCTGCAGTAAGCAAGTTACCTGGACACAATACTATGAGTTTGGTGTCAATATCACCCCAATTTGACAAATGAGAAAACAACTTAATGGTTTTAAGAGTGGTTGAATGCCACTGAGCCTGTAAGTATCAAACTACAATTTAGAGTGAAAAATCCCTTCCTAAGGCTCTCCTGGGAATCCAGGAGACTGGAGTTCTGTTTCCAGGACAGCTTCTGTGTAGCAGAGTATCTTTTGGCATGTGCACTGGGTGTCAGTGCCTATCTCCACAGACAAAAAGAGCAATTCCAAGCATGGTTGACAACCTCCTATGTCAGATTCATCTGACAGTGTTATTTAAAATGTAGATTTCTGGGTCTTTTCTTAAACCAGTGAATTAGATTATCTGCTGCAAAGAGCCCAAAACTACATTATTAATAATTCCCTTAATGATTTTTATAGTCAATAAAATTTAAGGAATATTGGACCAACCAGTCTCTATGGTATCTTCTCAATGGAAAAGTAAATGACTCTGGTGGCTGATAGGACACCCAAAGAAATTGTTGAATTATCTATACTCAAATTTTACTTATTTAAAAGAAAATTCAAAATACTTTTATTCAGTATAAATTATTTTACTCACAAGAGGTGATTCTGAATGACTTTCTTTTATTTTGAAAATTCAAGCCCATTTTCAAATGGTAAAGATTGTTTTCCAAACATTGAGGACTAAGGACTTAGGACTAAGAAAAATGTCCTAAGCCATGGCAGCATTTTTGGAATCAGATATCTCTCAGTATGATTTTAAAGCAGTCAATACTCTTTTTGATGCCCAAAATTTCCCTGCCCTGTCATCTTCTATTCTGTCTTTTTTTAAGGATGCATTATTAAAACTATTTATTTAAATACATAATTACCTTATAAACATACCTCTCAAACAGATTGTATTAGGTTGAAGCATATGAAATTGCTTTTCATTTGCAAAATAGTACATTCATATGGTTCAATCTAGAGTATGCACGTGTATGTGTGGTATGCATACCTGTATGAGCTGAGTATAGTTCTTGTGACTGGATTACTTAATTATCAAGTTGCTTGGTTCTCATAATGAGTGCTGCCCTCTCAGTGCATTCTTAATAGATGTTAGGTGATGATATCATAGATGAAATTTCCAATTAACTTCCCAAACTTTGTCCTAAATCCTTAGATCTTAATTAAAAGGAGGGTATGCACAACTGTACAAGACCAATCAATGATCAAACTAAATATCTAATAACTTCCTTTTCCCATCCATCCATCTCCACACATATTCTAACATACAAATGTGTACACACAATCCATGAGAACACACACCATATCTGCTTTGACTGTCCCTTGAAATATGACTTCTTTGTCCTACAGATTTTGTCAGCTATGTATGCTTTCCCCCATTCAGGCCATTTGCCTCAAACTAAGCATTCAGTCATTGTCACTTAAAACACATTACTAGGAGAGAGAAATCTAAATGTTAAAAATTAGGCAAAATGGCATGTATTTGAACAGAATTTGCATGGATTGAATGCTTGGAAAAATAAAAACGACTGACCTTCTAGGCCACATGAAGTATTTGCACCTCCCCCACCTCCCCTGCCTCTCCCTCCACCGTGCCCACCTCTAAATGCCAGCAGTGAGCTCTAACTAAAGCTTCTAGAAGCTCTCCTTCATTCAGCAGTGAAATTGTTGTCTTCCTCTGATCCTCAGATTATGGAGATGAGGGGATGAATATACAGCACCAAGATTCCCTACCGAGATAGCTTTTCACTCATTTCAGTTAGAAAAAGATCAAAAGGAAACTGGCTAATTAGCATACCAAAGAAGATAACCCCCCCAGAGTTTTATCGTTGTTGCAATCCAATAATAAACACCCAAGTACCAAAAAGATTATTTGATAATGACACGCAGAATTGAAAGCCTTTGAAATAGCAGCTTCTAGAAAAAAATATTTTTGGAAGGAAAAAGTGCCATAATTATACAGAATAATGCTTACACTTGGGGAGCAGCTCCTCGTTCAAGAGGCAGCTGCTGACAGAACTCCTTTGCCTAAGGAATGGTGGTGGGGTTGCCTTGCTATGGAAAACTCAAAAAGCCTACAAAAGGTTTCAAATTCCTTCCCAAGTAAGCAGTCAGCTCTTTCATATTCCCAAAATTAAACACAGAATTCTCAACTTAATGTGTCCCCTTTATCTAGACCAGCACCCAACCAAAGTCTTGAGCTCAAACCCAAAAAAATGTGCAACTCTTTTAGGTTCATAATTCTTTTCTATTGCCTATTCTAGTTTAGAAACTGATGGTCTTTGCAAATATAGGGTTTAGGGGATGGGGGGGTAGGTAAAGCAATTGTTTAATTATAAACAAGTTACTCTGGGAGACAAGCCTAGGCATCTACAGGCCTATGGACAGAGACAGTCTTTTAAAAAATCTGACCTTCATTCCTTGGGTTAATATTAATATCATGGCACTTTTCTTCTGGGATGAAGGGCAAGGGGATAATGAGCATCAGAATAGGGTTTCCAGTAGTCATAGTGGGTTGACTAAGTGATGAGCAGTGCACCTGCATCTTTCTCTAAGGTACAGGTAGACCACGTTGCTCCGCAGCCCATAAAGCAAATGGACAATGGGGCCAGCAGCATAGCAAAAGTGAGGTGTTTATTTATATTCTTACAATAGCGGGTGCCTGGTGGTATCTGGTGGGCAGACACACCAAAATGGGAGAAACGGATGAATTTATCCCTGACACAAGATCCCTACCCCGTTTCCTCATTGGCTGAGTACTTCAGAGTCACAATCTGGCATGATCATGTCTAAAGAGATGATTGGGCAGTTTAAACCCTAGTGTGGGCAACTTTTGGCACAAATGTGCCTCTCCTTTGTTCTGGGAGGTATCCATCCGTGACAGGCTGTGGAAGTCCCTAGCCCTCCATGCTATCTGTTACACCCTCAATTGTGTACCCTAACCCCTTCTTTGTTATTCTGTTTACTCAGAAACTTTCTGACTCACTTGCTGTCTGGCCTAGCCATTAATAATTATCCACTGTGGCTTAGCCTGGTTGAGAGTCACTTGCAACTTGTTTCTCACATTGGTCAACTCAATATGTGGTCAAGCCGAGCATCCTCATGGGAAAGTGACCCTCATCCAAATCAACTCCAGGACCTCACTAGGACTGGAGGTAGTGAGATGCCAAATTTGAAGAGAATAGTGTGAATAAAGAATTTCTGCATGAAAGAACAGATTGACAAACCCTAGCTCCCACTTAAAATGCATACTTGGCTACAGGGAAAGTAGTATTTTGCCTGGAGATCACCCAGGTGGTTATAATGGATTTGCCATAGACCACTGGCTCTAACCGCTTGAATTAAGCCCAGAGGCCCAGGTGATTAATACTTTCTCCTATTTCTAAGCAAAGAATTGTTGTTAGTCAAATGGAAATAATTTTCTTTACAAATCTGAGTTTAAAGAAATAATGCCACTTTTATTTTATGGGTTTATTTTTTAAATGGCAAATAGATGAGAAATATGTCTTTGACTTGACACTGAGTCACCTACCATCTCAGAGTTGACAAGATTGCTTAAGATCTTTTTTTGTTAGTTTCATGGAGAATTTTTTTTCCTTTTTATAAATTGCCCCTTTGCAATAAAATAAGCCCCAAATCAGAGTTTTACTTAGAAAATGTGTCTAGAGGAGTAAAGCAAATGCCATTTACCCACCACTCCAAAGAATTAATTAGACTTAGCTCCTTGCCAGCTAAGTACCAAAGGAGCCCATAGTGATTAGCTGCACTAATTGGAATTTCAAGTGGTGCTGATAACTACACAAAGATAATAGGATTATACTGTCCTGCCCTGAAAAAAGAAGTAGCTTTGTCATAACTGTTTAGATGATGGTTTTTAAACCGTTTTGCACCTAACCACCCCCAGAGAAATGAAGCACTTTTAGATCTATTTTTATTCCTATGGGGGGCGGGTGGGGGGGGAGAAAGAAAAAGAGAAGAAAGTTCTTCTAGGTAGCAATAAAGGTAGTAATAAATCCCTCTCTGTCTCTAGATTTAATCTTGCTCTCCAAGAAGCACAGAAAAGCAACTTCACTTGACCACCAACAGCAACTCAAACTAAGTTATAAAGTCAGCTAGACTCTCCCCTCCCCCAAGAACATATTTTTATTTTGGTTTGCAGAAAAGCTCTTGGAAATTTATAAACACCTCCATTCTTAGGGTGGCCAGAACTACAAATATAGTATATACTTGGGAAAGCTGGGCAGGTGTTCTTACCTGCATTTTATACATTAAAAAACTATTGTTTGAAGGTGTTAAGAGAGTCTTTGCCATTATTGCCTCCATAGTTATAAAAATGAAGCAGTTTCCACACTCAACAGGTCTTGTAAGTATCAAGAGGCAGAGCAGGACTCCAGCAGCTTCCGTTCTTCTGTTCTCTATCTCCTCACTGGGAGCCAGGCTCTGGATCACCCGCCCATGGCTGAACTGTCTTTGTTGGCTTCATATACCTCTATTTAATCCTCACAGATTAAAATAAAAATTAAAAAAATTTGAGCGAGGAGCTAAAAACCCTGCAAGTGGATCACACTCAACCGTCTTGCCATTGCTTCTGATATCCAGGCCAGATGTTGCAGACCACAGTATAAGAAATCATAATAGAAAATTTTATGATTTTGATGGAATTTTATATTTACTACAGAAAACAGAGGGTGGGGCTGTAAATCTGTCTCAGATGTTAAATATTCAGAATAGATAAATCAACATAGATTTATTTCAAGTAAATATGAAAAGCAAATGCTGGTCACAAAGTTACTTACACATGCAGTCCAGGTAGAAATGTTACCACTTGACTGATCAGATTCCTTCAGCAACTTGAGGAGCCCTAAGGTGCTTTCCGAAGTAAAGGTCTGAAGCCTGTCTATCATTGAAAACCTTTGTAGTTTGAAAGAAAAAGTGGATAAATTTAATTACACAGCTATTGGTTCTACCCACACTTAAAACATGCCTTCTTAAGCACAGGCCTGACTCATATGGAGAATTTCAGGAGGTACAAAGACCATGTGAAGATTCCATAGCCACTTGAGGAAGCCTGAAAAGCCCACTTACACCCACATATCTCCATCGTAAGCCCAGGCATAATTTTAGACATTGTTTGTGCTGGGATAATTACATTTGCAGAAAATTCCCATCTGAATGTTACTATTTTATCCAGGAAAGTAATAATTACTCAATATTCTATTACTGAAATTGAGTTTGAGGAACCTGAGTCAAAAGCAAGGCCCTAGAGGAATTGAAGAAGATAGAGATATATGTATTGGTGCATAGAAAGGCAAGAAAACCATGGATAGATAGATCCTAAGTCTGTTTCTGGGGAAAATCAAGCAGAGGACAAAGGCTTCATAGGAAGAAAAGAACAATGAAATCCAGGGAGAGAATTTTCAAATGTGGGGAGGTCACAAATAGGTGAAGAGAGTTGAATGAGAAAATAAAATGTGAGCCCTGGCTGGTGGCAAAGTGGATAAGGCACCAGCCTGTGAACCCAAAGGTCCCTGGTTTGATTCCCCAGCCAGGGCACATAACCGGGTTGCGAGCCAGGTCTTCAGCCAGGTCTCCAGCCAGGTCCATAGCTGGAGGCAGGTGAAAAAGGCAACTATACATTGATGTCTATCTCCTTCTGCCTCTCTCCCTTCCCCTCTCTCTGAAAATAATAAATTTTTTTTTTAATTTACAAAAAGAAAAGAATTTTTTTTTCACTTTGATAATTTTCCTTGGGCTATCAAGTAACCAAATGAGTTTTCTGGTTTGTTTTATTTTTAGGATAACTAAAGAATAAGTTTCATTCTAGAATATAAGCTTCAAGTAAGCAAACAAATTATTTTATTTCAGTACTCCAATGCCAAATACTATGTGCCTGGCTCATAGAAAGCACTCAGTAAATGTTTTATGAATGAATGCATGCATATAAGAGAGGGGAAGGAAGGAAGGAGGGAAGGAATGGAAGAAGGCAGGAAGGGAGGAAACTGTTCATTGCAAGTTTTGTTAAGTCTAAGAAACTGAATATTTGGCTCTGGCTGGTGTGGCTCGGTGGATTGAGTGCTCGCCTGTGAACCAAAGGGTCACCAGTTCAATTCCCAGTCAGAGTCCACGTTTCAGTTGTGGGCTAAGTCCCCAGTTGAGAGAGCTCAAGAAGTAACCACACATTGATGTTTCTCTCCCTCTCTTTCTCCCTCCCTTCTCTTCTCTAATGAATAGAAGGAAAAATAAATAATTAATTTTAAAAATTTTACAGAGACAATATTGGGAAGTTGAGATATTTTAATAACTGTAACTGTGACCATTCAGTTATAACTGTTGATTTATAAGATACAAAGGATTGAATTAAATGTGTACTTACTGTCCTAAGGAAATAACTTGGAATAAGTTTTGGTTTGTGTTTTTGTCTTAGTAAGGAATGAAAGGGCAGTGAAGCAATAGCTATTGGAAGCTGGAGAAAAGGGTACCTGAATTATGTACTGGCAAAAACAGTTAGTAAAACAGTTCCATGAGGTAACTTGGGAATTAGAACCTGGTACCCAGAAGTAAAGTACTGCTGCACCAAAAACCTAAAACATATGGCATTTGGAACTGTGCAGTGGGCAGAGACCTGAAAAACCTCAAGAAGGATCTCAGTGATAGAAGGCAGTGAGGGAATTGCTTTTGGAAGTTGGAAAAAAAGAAAGCCCAAGTTATGTATGTGCAGCTTAATTAGCAAAACTGTCACCTACAGTAACATGAAAAATAGAAAGGGTATCTAATTAACTTGTGGATCCAGCTCAGGTTCCATGGCAGAATGTTTCAAGTAGCACCTGACATCTTTTAGTTGCTTCAGATAAGCTAGGGAAAGAGTAAGATGAGCTAAAGAATTAACTCTTCTGTTTTCAAGCAGAATTTAGAGAAAATGTAAGGGGCTTTAGTATTCAAACATAAAACTAATTCTTAATGTCAGTGTGTCTTAAAAAATATTCCTTTTTTAAAGTTTTGGAGTTTGAAGTTGGAGTTTGTTTTAACTTTATTTATTTTTAAGAGAGGGGGGAAAAGTGGAGGGAGAGAGAGACAGAAAGAGATAGAGATAGAGATAGAGACAGAGCCAGAAACAGAGAGAGAGAGAGAGAGAGAGAGAGAGAGAGAGAGAGAGAGGGAGAGAGAGAGAGAGAGAGAGAGAGAGAGAGAGAGAGAGAGAGAGAGAGAGAGAGAGAGACAGGGAGAGGGACAGGGAGAGGCTTTGATCTACTGCTCCGCTCATCCACACAACCCATTGACTGACTTACTCCTGCTTGTCCCCTGACCAGGGACTGAAGCCACACCTTGGTGCATCAGGTCAATGCTCTAACCAACTGAGCCATTCCTCCAGAGCAAGAGAATATTCTTTTGTTTTTAAAGATTTTATTTATTATTTTCAGAGAGAAGGGCAAAGAGGGAGGAAGAAAGGGAGAGAAACATTAATGTATGGTTGCCTTTCACCTGCCTCCAGCTATGGACCTGGCTGGAGACCTGGCTTGCAACCTGGTTATGTGCCCTGGCTGGGTATCGAGTCAGTGACCTTTGGGTTTGCAGGCTGGTGCCAGTCCACTGAACCATACTAGCCAGGGCAGAAAATATTCTTAAAGTAAAAAAAAAAAAAAAAGCCTCAGGGGAAACATCTAATCTAGGGCACTACCAGTAAGAGGGAGCCACAAAGCAAAGATCAAATCAAGGATGTTTTTAATGACAATTTGAAAAAATTTAGAGCACAATCTTGTAAACTCAAGACTCACAGACTGTCCCAGGTTGAGGGAGAAAGAAAGCCTTCTAGGTATAGTAAGGGATAGTAAGGACAGTGTCCCACGGAACCCTGACTTGCAGGCAAAATTAGAGAGGGGTCCATTTTTAAAAGCTTTATGAATACAACAAAGCTAATGTCAAATAAGATGAATCCGTATTAAGTTTTACAATAAACTCACAAAGTTTTTAGAGGATTATACTACAACAATTATTGCCACATTAGACCAAAAGAGGCAGAAATATTTTTAAATGAAATTTGAATTTCAAAATGAAAAGTTCTTTTAACTTTCTATGATCAAGATGAAAACTAAAAAAGTAACTCAGTTGTAATCATGATCCACAAAGAATCACTCCCAGATATCAGAACTAACCAAGAAACTTGTACTGTATACCCAACTAGATTTCAGATTTGCTAAAGGCTAGTGTAACCATGCAAAAATTCCATTCCTTCAACATGAACCTTTCTCTTTTCAATTTACCTATTCCCTTTCTTAAATATTAAGCTCTTTGGACATCTGATTCTGGTCAGTATCAAACTGTCTTAAGGACAAAGCCTCAGATCTGTTAACCACAGAAACAGAGTTTAGGTCAACCTAAAGATAACATCTTAACTTCAGTTATGTTTTGGCCCCAGGCCCATTAAAGCAAATGACTCTATAGATTACATTCTCGTAAACCAAGCAGGACAATGCCATGGCTGATAGCAGGACCTGATATAATGACCAACTCTATTCTTTACCCCAGCCCTAACCAATCTAGAGCCCACAACCCCAACTCTTTTAGTCACCATGATTAATTATTTTTCCCTTATAAAACCCATCCCCTGGATGCCATCAAGTAGCCAGAGCTTTTGGCATAGCTTATCCATGACTTTCAAATTGGTGCCATTTTCTTCATTAAAAACAAAAACAAAAACAAAAACAAAAAACAAACAAAAAACCTCTTTACTTTCTTTGCTGCAAACTCCTGTTTGCATTTGATTAAACTTTGATGGATGCAGGTGAATGGACAACTCCTTTAGTCTGGTAACACTAATGACTGCCATATTTCTTCCACTTTCCCCTTTTTGAATGGGTGCTTTCATTGCAGTTTTTCTTGGTCTACCATTATATGTTGTTGGTAGGCAGAGGGGGGAAATAATTTATCTATTCATTTTGCAAGTATTCAGATTTAAAGCAGCCACACCTACAAAGCCTCATTCTCCTGGGACATGATTTATATGATGAAATTCTAGACGTCAAGCTTGAGCCTAATGGTGTAATGGAATGAGACTTTGGGAGTCTCAGAAAAGGTGCAATAGATTATTTCCACAAGAGGAATGAGAATTATTGGAGTTCAGAGAGTTAACAGTGATAACTAAATAATTTGTTAGCTCCCAGGAAATTATGCCCTTGTGGGGTTGCCTCCCAGATTGATTCTGAGCTTGACCATGTAATTAGTTTTGGTCAGTGGAACATTAGCAATGTGATATAAGGAAAACCTTGATAAGCACCTCAATTGAGCCTATCCCTTTGGAATGCTCTATCTTGAGGAAATAACAGTCATTCAGCTAAGTCATTAGTTAAAAATGAAGAAGACATCTTGGATTCCAGCCCAACAGACATGTAGCACAAATGAACTGTCCTTATTAAGTTTTGCCCAAATTTCAGAATCATGAGTTGCTATTGTTTTAAACCACTAAGACTTGGGTGGTTTATTACACAGCAAGAGAGTGTGTGTTTTTCTATTTTTAAAAAATCATTTTCCTTCTTATAACTATTTTGTGTGATTTAATTGTCTTATTACCTAATTTTAATACCTAAAAAATGTATTGACAGATCCCAAATTCCAGAAGTTTGAAGACTGTGTTTAGTTGTGTTTCAATTAATATAAAATAGTGTAGGGATGACTATTACATTTTTAATTATATAGAAAAACAAAACATGCACTAACCTTCCAATGGAATACTAAGATTCTTAGAACATACCACTGCTGAGGTTACAGGGAACTTATTCTCCATTATATTACCCTGTTTCTTCTATAGTATTTATCAATGTATGCAAATATCTCATTTATTGATTTGATTACTCCTTTGTTATCATTGCCCTACATTGGCATGTAGTCTTTAGTCTTTTTTTTTGCTGTTGGACCACAAGCAGCTAGAACCTTGCCTGGCACATAGTAAAGGCTCAATAAATACTGGATAAAAATGCAATTTTAATATAAGATATACCTTTTAAAATTTCTTATTCCATGCCACTCAACCTCAGTAAAACCCAAGCATAGATGAAATCAGAGCTGCCCTCAGCTCCCTCACATAGTAATATGACCCTTTTGGTAGAGGGGTGGTGAGCAGTCGGAGAGCCTTCCGTTTTAATGCACCTGTTTTTCCTGCTGCCAGGAATGACTCTTTTAAATAACAGAGTTTGGAAAAAAGAAAAGTATTTTATTCATTTGAGGGGTATACAGACTTATATTAAAGGTGCAATTACACCATTAAGTCCCGTTCCCTTTAAAAATACCCAAAATATACAGTTCTGCCTTAGATTAGATTTAGGCTGGCTTGAAAACAAACATGCAAAAGACACTGTCTTTCAGAAACACAATAGTTCACAACTTAGCATTCCAGTTATAAATTCAAAGTTCCCAGCAGCTGCTGTACCCAATTAGGGGAGGATCTTGCACACACTCCCCAACTCTTATACCACAGGTAATTCCCTATCTCTGTGCAAGCTGCATGTCTCCCTTTTCCCCTCTTTATCCCCACCTCAAACCAGGTGAGTTAGGCTGAATGTCTGTCTGAGGACCATCTAGGAGAGAGAGAGAGAGAGAGAGAGAGAGAGAGAGAGAGAGAGAGAGAGAGAAAGAGAGAGAATACTTTTTAGAAAGAAAGTGTCTCAATAAGTGTCTCAATAGACATTACTAGTATTTGGCAACATTTCTAGACCCCCTCCCCTTCTTCATACATGGAAAACAACACTTCTTAGCCCTGCTTGCAGTTGGGAAGGGTCATGTGACTAGTCCTGTCCGACGGGCTGGGAGCATAATGATATGTGTCACATTCCAGTTGAAACTTTTAAGACCCGGCTCTGACTTCTCTGTGATTGCCACCACTGCCACAGGAAATCTTGAAGCTTCATGCTGAGTTGCCTGGGATGCTTTGCTCCCACATTGAGCATAATATAATATAATAGCCTTGGAGAATTGCCTGGATCTGCAGAAGACTTTGCCTGAGCAAGAGATAAACTTTGTTGTATCAAGTCAATAAGACTGAAGCACTCACCTAACCTATCCTGACTATTTCTTAACAATGAGTCTTTATACATTTGAACTCTGTAACTATAAATCTTGGATGGTCATCTATACCCAAAGACTTATTGGGTATCTACTATGAATAAGTCTAGGAATAATAAATATGGATTAAATATTGCTCTTAAAGAGTTTAAAGATTGTTTTATTTATCTAAGTTATCCTCACCTGAGGACACTTTTTTCATTGGTTTTAGAGAGACACACACACATTGACATGAGAAACATCGATTGGTTACCTCCCATACATGCCTTCACCAGGGATCATATGCACCTGGACCAAGGATTGGACCCAAAACCTAGGTATGTGTCCTGCCTGGGAATCAAACACTCTGCCTTTGAGTTAGGGGATGGTGCTCCAATCAGCTAGCGTTTACAGTTTTATAGGAGAGAGAAATTAGGTACATAAGGAACTGTATATAATACAAGCCAGAAAATTGTGAGTTTCAAAGGGTTGGTACAGGTAAAGTGTTACAGAAATCCAACTGAGATGAATATGGTAAAGACATCTTATCCCAGGCCCTTTTAAATATACCAATTTATGAAAGTAGGAGGAATGACTTTCTTTTCATATGTTCTATAGTGCCAAAGATCATACTTCTAGGCTTTTTTCTTTTTTTCCTATTTTCTCATTGCTCTGTGTGGCTCCAATTTAGACTAGTTATGGGCTGGACTGGGTCTTCCCAAATTTATATGAAGCCTTAACCTCACAATGTGACTTTATTTAGAGACAGTTTTTACAGAGGTAATCAAGTTAAAATGAGGCCCTAAGAATATACTCTAAACAATAAGACTGGTATCCTTATAAAAGGGGAAATGTGGAGACCTGGATGCACACAGGAAGAATGCCAAGTGAACATTATAGTAGAGACCAGGGTGATGCTAGAGATTGACCAAGGGATACCAAGATTCACAGCAAACCACTAGAAGCTAGGAGAGAGGAAAATGGAACAGATTTCTTCCCAGCATTCAATAAGAGCCAACCCTGCCATAGCCTCCAGAACTGTGAGACAATCAATTTCTGTTGTTTAAGCCACTGTTTGTGGTACTTTGTTACAGAAGCCTTAGCAAATAAATACAAGCTTTAAATAGATGCAAGAGCTAAAGAAAGGAATAAAAGCCTGTGACTATCAGCCAACTTTATATTTCAGCTGCCCATTATCTAGTTCTCTTTCCTCCTCTTTACTGGCAAAAAATCAGGTTAATTAAAAAAAAAAGTGGAAAGTAACCAAAATTTTTTTTTGTTATCAATGCCAGAAATGTTGTGGAAGAAAGAAACTAGACCAGGGTCAGGGTGGTGGTTGAAGGGTTCAGAGTAAATTTTTCAGAGTATTTCATTAAAATAATGGGGGGGGGGGGATTTCATTAAAATCCTGTGTGTGCGTGCGTGTGTGTGTGTGTGTGTGTGTGTGTGGTATTATTCTTTCTGTTTGCCTTCTGTCCTTCCTCAGTAGAAGCCTTTAAAGCATAGTTTTGACTTTTTTCCCCAAGCAACCAAGTTTGAGACAATCTAAAATTTAAAATCCTCTGAAATCTTTTAATGTTGTGTGTGAAATTTTCTTAAGTTTATGTGGGTGTGTATAGCATTAGTATGGCTTGCTTCATATTGTTGCAATGAGTTTTAAACTCATTAACTTTCAGAGCCTTGCACATACCAATACGGACATGCCCCTTCGAGCATGTTTCTCACTTTTGGTCTCTCATGCTCTTTTCCGTATATATAAGATGTGGACTAAAGTAATAACACCACTTACCCAGGGATGTTTTTATTCCATTAATTTTAGAGAGAGAGAAAGGGAAAGATAGGAGAGGAAGAGAGAGAGAGAGAGAGAGAGAGAGAGAGAGAGAGAGAGAGAGAGAATGACCAGTTTGGTTGCCTTCTTTTTTTTTTTTTTTTTTAAAGATTTTATTTCATTATTTTTAGAAAGAGGGGAAGGGAGAGAGGCAGAGAGGGAGAGAGACATCAATGTATGGTTGCGTTTCACCTGCCTCCAGCCACAGACCTGACTGGAGACCTGGTGTGCAACGTGGTTATGTGCCCTGGCTGGGGAATCGAACCTGCAACCTTTGGGTTCGCAGGCCGGCATCTTATCCACTGTGCCACCAGCCAGGGCCTGGTTGCCTTCTTATATGGGCCCTGACTAGGGATAGAACATACAACTTGAGCATGTGACCTGACCAGTAATCAAATCCAAAACCTTTCAGACTGTAAGACAATGCTCCAACCAACTAAGCCACACTGGTCAGGGTGACACTAACTCTTAACATGGTTTGTAAAAGTGCTTCTAAAAACTACTCCAAATGAAGAGAACTAAATACTTGAAATATTATCAGCATCTCTGGTAAAGTAGACTACAGTTTCCCCTGGCGACCACTCTTTAGTTACCCAAGTTCTGATTTTTTAAAATCTAACTATAGTTTGTATTCACAGCTAGATTCTAAGCTTACATTTTTCCTTCTAAAAGTAATCCAACCATTGCCAATAGTGACAAAATGTGCATTGCATTTATGTGTTCTTAAGGTGCCTTAAAAACAGATAAATGACACATTTTTCTGCCTTCTAAGGAATATAGAAAGATAATGGAAGTAACTGTACTTTCATAAATGCATATATTAACATTTGACTTCTTAAAAAAGTGCTCATCTAAAAAATAATTTCCCTTGATGTTAAGAAGGTTTACAATAGAACTAACAAAAAGAGAGAAGGAAAAAGGTTATGGGGCTAATAATAATAATTAGCACTTAAGTTGACACTATCTTAAAAACATTTTATGAATATTAATTTGCTTAATTTCCCAGTGTTCTTGTCAAGTTGATAAAGCTTCATATCGTTCTGATGTTCTCTCCTGTATAACTCCATGTAATATATGAACATTCTTTTGATTTTTTCATTCCAACATTCCTGGGGTTTTGATCAGCCCATCAGCTCACAAACTTTGGTGTAAAGAATAGATGGTACTTCCTCATCACTAGTTCCAAGACTCACTCAAAATTGAAGGGTCTGCCCAGAATAAGATTAGCACATTGAGCACCTCACAATCTTTTATTAAAATGGGCTCTTCCTATATTTTTCTCCCTTTAAATCATGAACTCCTCAAGGAAAGGAATTATGTGTTGTTTGTGTAGGTTCCAAGAATCACCTAGGCCTGTGTTGGCTCCGGGCAATGTTTAATAAACACTAGTGGAACCATAAAAATCAAGCCTTTATTGAGAACTTAATATTAAACTGCCAAGTATAAATAACGTTGTATTTTTCCTGCCCCTTACAAATTTAGCACAGTAGAGGAAATAGGACTTAATACAGGAAACAACGAGACACAAAATACAAAATACAACTAACTGCATGGCACAATAAATGAATATTAGGGAAGGATTATATACACATATATGGTGTGTGTGTGTGTGTGCACGTGTAGTGTGCGTGCTTGTGTCTTCTCAGCCCATTAACCCCTCCTCCTGCCTTTGAGTTTATACATGTTTGTTTAACCAACTTTCGACCTGCAATAAATTGTTACAATAGTAAAATAGTACATATCCTAGAATGCTTAACACAGAAATTTCACTCCTTTGAGAATTATATACAAACAAAGCAGACAGAATTAAACTCATATACACACTGAATTTTAATGCTGACCTTTGCTTAAATTAAAGCTGCTTCAGAATGTTAATAAAAAAGTAATACAACTCCAAGATTTCATTGAAATTTTATATAATTTTAATAAATTTGAAAAAAGTTTATTCTTGAAAAGATTTTTGTTAAACTTTTTCTTAAAGTGAAAATTTGTTTTTCACTCTTTTTCTTTGTATATGAGTTTTGTAGACTTTGTGGAAATGTATATTTAAATCCATTGTGCTTTTTTCCAGGAAATTCTGGAAAGACTTCTGGTTAAGATGGAGGCATAGGTAAACACAGCTTACCTCCTTGCACAACCACATAAAAATAACAATTAAACTATAAAGCAACTATTACTCAGAATTTTCAGAAATTGAGTTGAATGGAAGTCTGACAACTATGGAACTAAAGAAACCACATCCATCCAGGCTACTAAGAGGGGTGAAAACAAGGAGATGCTGAGCAGGCTGGTCCCACACCCACATGTGGTGGCTAAAAATTTGGGAAGGATATATTAGAAGTAAGAAGTCCCAAATCCACACCAAATCCCTCCAGCCCAGGTTTCCAGTGCCAGGAAGGTATATGTCCCCATAATGTTGGCTGCAGCCAGAAGGGATTGAGTTGGTGGAATAAACTTCTAGAGTCCCAAGCAGTCTCTCTTAAAGGGCGTACACATGGATTTACTCAGACTCACTCCCTCTGAGCTCCAACATCAGGGTAGCAGTAACATATGAAGAACTGAAGTGTTTGGCATTAAGATGAGAGCTGGGGGACAGCTATCTCCCAGTAGACGGTAGGCAGGGGCCATTGTTCTTTTTCTGAACCCTCATCCCACAGAGCACAGGGTCGACTGGTTGGTGTCACATCTGAGACTCCATTAACTTGGCTCACACTGTTCTCCCTGCCCTGGAAATCCCTTGAGGCTCTGCCCCATTTAATTTATAGGCCCACCCAAGCTGTTAACAGTGACTTTTTCCATATGAATGGTTGGTCTTGCTTCACAACTCTTTAAATTATCTCAAACAACAACCAGCCTCAGCAAGTCCCCAGCCCTCATACCTCTCACTAAGAGACCCCAGGCCCAGCGCTAGCAGCATCCAGCCTAGGTTCACAGATTGGCTTCAGCTGGGAACTTCTGAGCCCAGTACAAGTAGTAGTTATCTCGGAGTGCTTTGTAGCTCATGCAGGGTGTCCCTGGTCTGAACATAGGTGGGGGCTACTTTGGCCTACACCACCCAAAACGCCCCAGAACCTGCACACCCAGTGCAGCTACAGAACACCCTGGAGCACCACCACCCTGCCTCTGCACAGCTGATCTTCCACAGAGGGTGGAGGTTGGTGGTCAGTGGTCACAGGCAATCCTTGAAGCTGATTGACCTGAGTAAATCCCTCCTATTCCTGCCAACAGCAATTGAGGCTCAACTACAGAGGATGGTGTACTCAGGCCACACAGAGGGTGCACCTCAAGCTCCCAGCTTGGGTGATAGGGGAGGCTGTGCCACTGGACCCTATAGGATGCCTACTAAATTAGGCCATACTACCAAGATAAGGAGTCATAGCACCTCTATTTAATGCATAGAAACAAACACAGGGAGGCTGCCAAAATGAGGAGACAAAGCAACATGGCTAAAACAAAAGAACAGGTCAAAACTTTAGAAAAAGAACTAAACAAAATGGAGATAAGCAATCTATCAGATGCAGAGTTCAAAACACAGGTCACAAGGATGCTCAAGGAACTTAGTGAGGACTTCAACAGCACAAAAAAGATTCAGTCAGAAATAAAGGATAAAGTAATTGAAATGAAGAACAACTTATAAGGAAACAACAGTAGCGTGGATGAAGCCAAGAATCAAATCAGTGATTTAGAACATAAGGAAGTAAAAAACAAGCAATCAGAACAACCAGAAGAAAGCCCTTGTTGGTGGCTCAGTGGAATGGCACCAACCTGCAGACCCAAAGGTTGCTGGTTCAATACCCAGTCAGGGCATAACCTGACTGGTTGCAAACCAGGTCTCCAGCCAGGTCCATAGCTGGAGGCAGGTGAAAGGCAACCATACATTGATGTTTCTCACCCTTTCTCCCTACCTTCCCCTCTCTCTAAAAATAATAAAGAAATATTTTTTTTAAAATAACAACAACCCTGGCTGGTGGTACAGTGGATAAGGCACTGGCCAGGGAACCCAAAGGTAGCTGGTTCGATTCCCAGCCAGAGCACATAACCAGGTTGCAAGCCAAGTCCCCAGCTAGATCCATAGCTGAAGGCAGGTGAAAGGCAACCATACATTGATATATATTTCCCTCTCTGACTCTCTCCCTTCCCCTCTCTCTGAAAAATAATAAATAAAATATCTTTAAAAATTTTTTAAAAGAACAAGAAGAAAAAATAATATAAAAAATGAGAAAATTGTAAACAGCCTTTGGGACAATTTCAACTTCCAACATTTACATTATAGGGATGCCAGAAGGAGAAGAAAAAGAACAGTAAGTTGGAAATCAATTTGAAAAAATAATGAAAGAGAATTCCCTTAATTTGGTGAAGGAAATAGACATGCAAGTCCAGGAAGCATGGGTGGTTCCAAACAAGATGGATGCAAAGAGGTCCACTCCAAGACACACCATAATTAAAATGCAAAAGTTTAAAGATAAAGAGAGAACCTTAAAAGCAGCAAGATAAAAATAGTTAATTACCTATAGGAGAGCTCCCATAAGTTTGTTATCTGGTTTCTCAAAAGAAACTTTGCAGGCTAAAAGGGATTGGCAAGAAATATTCGAAGTCATGAAAAGCAGGGACCTACAGCCAAGATTGCTCTACCCAGCAAAGCTATTACTCAGAGTTTAAGGGCAGATAAGGAGCTTCCCAGACAAGGTAAAGCTAAAGTAGTTCATCATCACCAAACCATTATTATATGAAATGTTAAAGGGACTTATTTAACAAAAAGAACATCAAAACTATAAATAATAAAATGGCATTAAATATATACTTACTCATCAACAATTGAATCTAAAAATCAAACTATGCAAATAAGAACTGAGACAGAATCATGAATATAGAGAGTGTTTTGATGGTTGCCAGATGGAAAAGGTGTTTGGGGGAATGGATGAAGAGGTGAAGGGATTAATAAATACAAATTGGTAGTTACAGAACAGCCATGCAAATGTGAAGTACAGTTTAAAAAATGCAGAAGCCAAAGAACTTACATGTATGACCCAAGGACATGAACAATGATGTGGGAATTGCCTGGGGGAATGGGAGTTGCTGGTTGTAGGGGGAAGAATTCAGGAAAAATTGGGACAACTGTAATAACATGATCAATAAAATATAATTTTAAAAAAGAAAAAGCAATTCCGAATCTTGTCAGGGTATTCTACAGTTACTGTAAATTGACATGTCCAAACAGAATTCATTATGTCCCACTCAAACCCAAGCCTGTTTTTCCCCCACCATGAGGTCCACAAACCTGGGAGCATTCATTTTGCTTCCTTCTCGCATGTTTCCAACTCATCCCCCTGGAATCCCTCTCACTGCCATACCCATTTATCTCAGACAAGTTTCAGGACCAAGGTCAGTGCATCCACCTAGCAATTTTATCTTATCCTACCTTACCTGCTGCCCCATCTACTCCAGCCTCCAGATCTCTTCATCGAAAGCCAGCCTTTACTTTACCACCTGTTCCAGTTATCAACTTATTGTCTCAAAGCCCCTATCATACTCTTTTGTGCCCTGCTTCTAGATACTAGAACTGAACCCAGTATTTCTTTTTTGCCATAGGCACCTTGTCAGTCCTTGTCAGTAGAGGGCACTGCAGGGAAACTGCAAGAGGAAGGGTTCCAATACATTTCCTGCTTCCAGTACTTTCTCCCTACAATGTGCAACACTTTGCTTCCTTGCCAGTGGTGTGCAGGAAACCTGGTGACGCAAACTCCCCACAAGTTCCTTCCACACTCCAGTCAGTGATTTCCTCCTTGTCAGCCCAGCCTGCATCACCTCAGTGAACTTCTGTCTTCTACTGGACCATGCTTCATGAATCACAGCCTTAGCAGCTGAGAGAGGGGCTTTCAAAGTTGTCTTCTCTTTGAATGCTCTCTCTCAGCTCTGTAAGTAATGGCTGCTTCCTACAACTTATTCCTGTATTCTTGAGAATTCCCTTTACACTTTTTAGTAGGTAATACCATTAACTGGTTAATAATTTTTGTGCAGTGTTTAATTTTTCCTGTTCAAATTACTATTATCAGTCTCCTGACTGAACCCTAACTGGCTTACCACTTTTGTTCTAAATATAAATCAAATCATATAAACTGCTAAAAACCTGCAGTGAGGTTATCATAAGTAATGTTAAATTTAAATTATCTTTGGGTCCAAAAGAAAAGTCTACTTGGAAACCATAATCGCACAGCTTGGCTTTGTCCATGGAAAAGATGACCCAATGAAATGTAACCTGCAGCTTGCCTGTGTTCTTGCAGGATATGGCATTTGACCACATGATACCAGGGACTACTCAAACATATCCTGCTCAGCCCTGTTTATTGCAGCTCACCACAGCTACAGCTTTTGGACCACAACACAGGCCACTCCTTTTCTTGTCCACAAAGCTTGATGGTACCCAAGTGTAAAGCAAACCTAGCCATAATGGTACTCAGCTTTTCCCTTCATCTTAGCTCAGCCCAAAGACCTTTACCATGACTCCTGAAATGAGAGCTAAAAGTCCACTGAACTCAAGGCATGTTCGAGATGAGCTTTTCTTCTTGCTTTAGTCTCAGAAATGGCAAGCTCTACCTGTTTCATGCTAAGAGGCAGACTCACATCAACTGAATCTTTCTCAATTTTTTACAGCCATCACTAGGAGCCCAATTTATCACATCCTTCACAGTACTGTTCAGATTTATCTGTCAGGGCAAAGGATCCAGATTAAAAATGAAACAACTATCTCACTTGCTTGACAAGGGGAGACCCTGTCTGCCAAATTTCCATCCCCTATTACTGGGAAACAAGACTTTATGAAATAAATAATAAATGCTTTCCAACCTAGGGCTACCTAACCTGGAAGACTTAGGGGTTTGTTACATTAGCGCAACAATTATTGCAGCATATATATATATATATATATATATATATATATATATACATAACCAGTAGCCCTTTCACACTGATGTTGAGTAGTTAGTTGAGATGCAGAGCACACATATTTAAGATTAGCTCTCCTCCTTCCTTACTCATATCCATAAAGTGATACCACTTCCTGCTATTTTCTCTTGCAGAATAGAAATGAAGAATAGCTACAGTAGGGGAGTTATTACAATCAGGCTCTTTTATATCTTTAAGGCAATTACAGGCAAAGACAAGAGTGCCTAATGCACAACATTTCCAGGATTTGTAATTTCAGCATCTCATCTTGCCAAGCCTGATAACATCCAGATGTTGCCCTATTGAAAGGTGTTAAATAGACTAAACCTTGAGCCAAGAGTACTTCCATGTTTTATTTGAGGTGGGAGAAGTCTTTCAAAATGTATAGCATATTTTTTTCTTTAAAATGTTAGAACTTCTGATGTTTGGGAGTAGTGCCTAATAATAATAATAACAGTGGCAATAGTTATTTAATCAACAAATCTTTATATAGTGCTATGTGCTTTTTAAATACTTAGTCATTAGCCCTGGCTGGTAGCACAGTGGATAAGGCGCTGGCCTGCGAACCCAAAGGTCGCAGGTTCGATTCCCCAGCCAGGGCACGTAACCAGATTGCAAACCAGGTCTCCAGTCAGGTCTGTGGCTGGAGGCAGGTGAAAGGCAACCATACATTGATGTCTCTCTCCATCTCTGCCTCTCTCCCTTCCCCTATTTCTAAAAATAATGAAGTAAAATCTTTAAAAAAAAAAAACTAAGTCATTCCCTCTGTGTTCTCTCCTGATACAACAGCCTTCACCACAAATTTCTCCAGATTGTAATATAATTCCAACTGGACAGTGTAAAATGTCACTTCTTCCAAGGTTGTTTGCATGGAATAGAAAGAAAATTAACACTTGTTTAAGACTTTGTCAATAGCCAGGATAGACAGTCCTCATAAATTCCCAAGGAAAAGGTACTGTGCTCATTCATAGATTTTGCTTAAGAGTTTCGGAGAAAAAAATTTTAGCCCTAAAGTCAACACTCACCAGTTACATTCTGGTTCTAAGTTACCTGGAAGACCTTTGTAGATAGCATGGATTTTTCTAGATTAAATTACTCAGGCTATCAAAGGCCTGCCTACTTATTCATCAAGTCCTTACACACCCCTGGTGTGCCTCTGTAGGGCCCTGCCCTCCATGCTCTCACTGTTTCCCAGACACAGGCCCTGCCTTATGCTGGGCACTGGCAGAAAGGATAGCAAAGTAAGTTGAGAGGGTGCTTAGGGAGGATACATAACCCAATCTTTTGATATTAACATGACTTCTCAAAGTCTAAGGAGCAATCTGATAAAATTAAAAAGCGTTGCAGTCAGGCCCATTGAGCCTTGGCTTTTGCTGTCTTTTTTTCTTGAATTTAATATCTGAGGGCAGAGGGGTAACTTTAAAAATCTAGGATTAGATACATGTCCTTAGATTTGTTCTGTTCTGGAATACCTCTTTCTTTTTAATGAGGCCAGCATTCTCACTAGTTTTCTCTGCCCCCAGCCCAAGAAGCTTCTTTATGGTATCTCTCAGCTCCTTTTTGGAGTCAGCACATGAACTTTCTGGCTATCTTTAGTAGGGAACTGCAGGTAGCACCCACAAACCTCTGGATAAAGACAGGACTAACTTTGTGCCCTGTTGATGAGAAAAATAGATGCTTATCTTAGATTCATCCATAATCTCTCCTCCATAACTCACAAAGCTGAACAATGTGAATAGCAACCTATTCTGGAGAAATAACATCTTTCTCTCGAGATACAGTACAAGGTCAGGGGATCTAGACTACTGTGTCTCATGGACCAGAGATCAAGGTAGGATAAAATGGCTCTGGATCATTGTCAAGAAGCAAAATTTCTGAGCTGTTTATAACAGTGGTATCCTAAGATTTTTCTACTCAGTCAAAAAGCAGATATTCCAAAATCAGACTACCATAGCTAAGCCAAACAAGAAGAGAATAGTGACACAAAGTGAAAAAGCTGAAGAGGTATGTGTAGGGAGACTCAAAGCAGATGAAAGGGAGGAAAGATCTGAAGGAACATCATGGAGCCAAGGGTTGATGTAAGAACACAGTAACCAGGAAAGAGGTATGCTCTGAAAGTTTAAGGGAAGCCCAAAGTCAGTCAACACTTTCACTTCACAATTAGCAGAAGAAGAATAATTGCTCACTCAATTGCTGCTGAGTTTTGGCCTCTGTCGAAATGTTTGTCTGCCATGTTTGTTCATGGATGTGTTATGGATGCCACCTTCCTCCCTCCAAACTACTTCCCCCCTATGCTACTCAGATCCACTGGCATCCACACTTACTATGGCCTCATAGCAGTTCCATAGCCCCTGATCTGGAATGAGCTCCATTCCCTTCAGATAAGAGGGGAAATAAAGCATGAAATTGAATGTCATTCAGAGTTTTTGAGGGCACATATTTGTTAGGGACACAAAAATGAGAAAGATATGGCCCTTTCTCATTGGAAGAACTTGTAAAGCCCTAAGTAAAAAACAGAATGATAAAAATATAATTGAAAAACAATCCAGATCCTCATTCATTCAACAAACACTCCCTGCTCACAGTTTGGAGGTAAAAGTACGTGCAAAACCATATGTGAGTTCAGAGGTGCTACAACCAACTCACTCTACTAAGGAGACCTTAAAGGAAGTAAAAAGAAATGGAACAATCTAGGCTAAGGAAGGATTCTAACATGTGCTTGCCCACTCTGCTTAGAAAGCCCTTACAGGGTAAAGGTGAGAGTTGGAATGTTCCTAATTAGCAGTGAAGAGAAATGGCATGTATTCATCTCTTACCTTATAAAATACTTGTGATTACAAGCTTCTTGATGGCAGAAACCATGGCCTACTCACCACAATATTGCAATGTGACACATAATCATTCATTAATACATTTGTAACCAAACTGACCTGATACTCCAATTCTTGTTTTTTCTAATTTTACAGATGGTAACAATGGCAGAAAAAACAACAAAAAGTAAAGGAATAAATTCTTAGGAATTAATATAGCCACTAATAACTTGACTTCAAAAGTTTTTTAACTACTTTTCTTTGTTCTTCATAGATGGAAGAGCTGACACCTGGGTTTAGGTTTTATTTTAGACATATATATATATGTATAATAAATAAATATAAAGATGTGTATTTTTAAATTAATGATTTAACTATCTTGAAAAGTCTGTAAAACAAGGTCCAGGTTGCAGAGGGAGGAAGCATCAGACATCAGGAGGCAGCAGTTGGTCCATGGGTGTTTGTTATACATTCATTCCAGATAGTCATCACGAGCTCAGAAAAGGAATGTAAATCTTGCCAAATCAATAAAGTTTCTATCATGTTTCATCCCCATAGATTTACAGAATAATTTGGTAATTCTGCCTCTCAAGCTTGCACATCTTGAGCAAACAAAGATGATTATGGGTGTCTGTTAAAAAGTTGCCAGTGTCATCTGAGAAGTCATCTCTCTTCCCAAATATAGAAGGTGTTAAAGGAGTATCTGCTTTGGTAACTGTTAAAAACAAGGGAGAGTTAAAATGTGTCTTCATCCACTTTAAGCCTATTTTCCTCTCTAGCAGAACCAACTCATGGGGCTCCCTTCAGACAACAGCATGGACAAAGGACTAGACCAAGAGAGGTAACTTTTGAAGGGTCGCAATGACCCTGCCACAGCCTTGGAAGCATTATTCCATCAGGCAAGAATTAGCGCTGGAGGCCCAGTTGAGTTTCTCAGCGACTATAAGTATTTGAATGTGCTGCTCCAGTAGCCCAGGCTGACCCTGGGGAGCTGCCTTTATTCATTAATAGCAGTTCCCGAGTCTTGCCAGTTAATAAAGGAACTCTCCAGAGACATGCACCATCACTCCTTATTTGGCTTCAGGGATCTTGATTGCAACCCAGAGACTCAGCATTTAGGAAGAAAGGAGGGTAGATAATGGAGAGAGTGCTCACAAGGAAGGAGTTCAGGATATGGTGGGGATAGGAAGAGGAAATGGGTGGACTGACACACAGGGAGATGCAGGTACAAAGAAAGAGATGAGGAGACAGAATGACAAGGTAAAAACAAAATATAGAAAGGGAGAGAAAGAGAACTAAA
This sequence comes from Noctilio leporinus, assembly GCA_004026585.1. NCBI lineage: Eukaryota > Metazoa > Chordata > Mammalia > Chiroptera > Noctilionidae > Noctilio > Noctilio leporinus. The sequence goes on along the minus strand of PVIW01003874.1, from coordinate 26,993 downwards.
GGGACACATTTTTCAAAGTGAGGTTGATTATTCTCTTTCCAGACATGTTAGTTATAGGCTTCCAATGCCACTGATGTGGATTGCCTCATACCCTTAGAGCTGACAATGGGTATTTCTTGAAGCACCTGCTGAGTGGAACAGAGTGTGGGTTAGGCCAGCAGATGAACTGAAAGGGGGAGGGAGTGGCTTTTCAATTTGAAGAATAATTTTCTGGAAGAGGGCTGCTATTCAGGGGGAATAGCATTCCCTCCTTACAAAGCAGCACACATTTAAAGCTGACTCCAAAGAAGAATTGTCAGATACAATGTTTGTGGGAAATAATTTGAAGTTAATGGAGAGAAAATAAAGGCATATAACCATATTCTCAGGCCTGTGCTTGCTCATTAAGTCTTCTTTTCTTCTATTTTCTTCATTCTTGTTTGTGTCTCTATTCTTTGCATGGGGAAAAAAAATAAGGGCTCACCATGTTTCTAGCAAAAAAAAAAAAAAAGGCAGGAAAAAATGAGTAATTTACATAATATATTATTACACTAGGAAAATTTAAATTTAGTGTTATAAATCTTTTTGTTCTCCAAATATGCTGTCAATTTGAAGAACAACTATTTGGTTCTTTCTACTTTATCTTGTGTGAGCTTAATTAATCACAATGGAATCCTATTCAAACTAGTATTTTCCAACCCAAGAGGCAATTGTTTCCTATAGCAAGATGTTTCCTTCTAACTAAGAATGGCACTAAACTGGAGAAAACATTAAAACCCTGATGCGCATCATAATGAACTCCATGCGAAGTAGTTATATTAATGTAATGGAGTTGAGCTCTTAATTGCAATAGTGTTTATATTCGCAACCTCCTTTTTTAAAGCCTTTTTATTTTACTAAATGATTTGAACAACGAGGTAGGAGAGGTTACATGGCCTGCTAAATAGAGATGGGTTTCACAACACTAAGGAGGAAAAATGAATCTGGGAGGGAAGACTGGCTAATTTAATTTCGTAAAATAGGTTTTATTCTCAGTTGATAATGGCTAAAATTGCTCTGTGAAAGCAATCTTTCCAGAGCCAGAAAATGTTCCCTGAACGCTTAAAAAGAAGCATGTCCAAGAGCCCTTTTTGTTCCTCCCTATGACAACCATTAGCTGCCACTGAAAAACCTCCAGTTTGAGAGCTGAATCCCGTATGAAGCAATTTAGGCAGATGTATCTTCTGGCCTCTGATTGAAAGAGATGATACATCATAATACACCTTTCAGCTGAAGTTAGGTGGGCGAGATTGCATAGTAGGAGGTGAAGGACATATCCTTCATAAGGCCTTATATTGAAGAGACATTTAATTAATAATTAGTGAATAGATGAGTGAAAGGGTAAATGAATGGGTAAATTGGTGAAACACTTAGGGATTTCAGTTAGAGGATGAGGATGCTCCCCCCTTCATTCTTTTTCTTATCCCTGTTCATCAGATACAGACCAAAAGAAAATATATTCACATTTCTAATTAAAACTCATTAATGTAAATGCTGGGCAAATATCACATTCCCCTCCCATTGCTCAGCCAGAAATCATCCTGCTGGCTATTCTATTAGAGGCAGAAGACGCTGATGTTTCATGTTTACATGGTGCTCCTGTAAGAAACTTCTCTTGGGTCTCAAGACATAGCTACTATTCTGCCTCAGAGCAATATCTTATTTATATGGATGCTAATAATTGTATAAACTGATTTTGTACTTTTTATTTGGGCTACACGGAACTCAGAATAAGTCCTGCAGATATTGTCTAGTACCTGCCCTGTCCAGGCAGGCCTATGGTGTGCCAACTCACCCTCGACTTTATCTAATTGCAATTTTTTGTTAATCCCAGTTTATTTATTTGTTTAGTTATGTACTTATTTATGTATAGCTTTTAAAATTTGGATTTGGTCATCAAATTTTTCTCTCCAGAGGAAAAAATGAATGAAGAAAGAATGAAAAGAAGTCAGAAAAACAGTTTCAATCACTCAAAAATATTTGTGCCATTTCCCTGAAATGCCAGGCACTGTTCTAGCCTCTGGAGAGGTCATAGTCTAATGGAGGAGACAAATGAGAACACACAAATAATGGTAAAGCTTGGAATAAAGTTCCATGGGAGTACAGTAGGGAGAGCCACTAACTTTAGCTATGGCAATTATTGTCTGCTCTACTAACACAAGATGGAATATGCCGGGTAAAGAAGGAAACAAAGGATGTTGCACAGAGGAAATAGCACATGCAAAATACCAAGTCATGAAAGGGTATATTGTCTCTGAGATACAAAGAGAAGCCCATTTGGCAAAACTCTTGTTTGGGGGCATGGGGAGAAACTAGAGAACAGAGTTTAAGGAATGAGGAGTCAGCCATAGTCAGATTTGTGAAGGACCAGGATGACAATGTATGGAGTTTAGAAACTTCCCCAAGGCACTGGGAAGCCAGCAGCCATGTGGACAACTGTACTTTTTTAAAAAGAAGTCTATTTGGATTAAAATGAAGAGAGGCTGTAGAGAAGGACTGGCTAAAGAGGTCCAAGTTCAGTAAGAAATGTTGAGGAAAAGAATGAACAGAAGACAGATACATGAGTATTTCTTAGCTAGAATGCAGCTGATTGAACACAGAACTAGGGAAAATGGTGCATAGCTTTGGAGACTGAGGATACAATACCATCTTATATTAAATACAGACTACAAGATGAAGAGAACACTTAGCCAAAATAAATGACAGTTAAGTATGAGGTGCCTACAGGACAGCCAGGTGGGTAGCAGATAGCTAAAAATATAGATCAGGAGCTTGGGGAAAGCACTGAGGTGAAGGAATTATATTTGGCATTTTCCAGTATATAAATAGTACCTAAAAGTTATCAAAAATATCAGACCACTCAGGGCATGAGCATGCACAATACAGGTAGAAGAAAACATGAAGCCCTGTAATAGAAAGTTATTTTTTAATTTTATAAAAGTAACTAAATCACCTTTTCTGGAGGTTTTCTGAAAAAGAGCTATGTCTCCATTTCCCTAGGGTAGTTAGGAATAAAGATTCTTACAGACAGACATATCAGCCAGACATTCTTTCAAATGATTCAAGTAGCTTTCTCAGGGAAGGCACTAGGCTCATTAGAGGAGGAAACATCTAGACACCTTAAGTTCTGTTGAAAAAACACCATATAATAATATTAACAGGCAGCCACCTCTCAGTACTTAAGGAAAAAATATATAATGTTCCAAAGGGGTCCATGTCATGTTTGGAAGAAGCAGCCAGGTAGAGAACTGGGCTGTGTTCCAGTATGAAGTGGTGCCTTAAGACTGCTGAAAATACATCAGAAGCTATCAATGTTGCTTTGGAAAAACAGGAGTGTCAAGAAAAAGTTGTAGAGAACAATTTTCATGTCCAGAATGTATAACTGTAAAGGATAGAGACTGCCAGCTAAATTTAGATATAGATGGATGATGCCAGGAGTCAGGATCCTACAGTGTTTAAAAAACTAAGAGAACAAAGAGTGAGACAGAAAAGAGAAGGACAAAGAAGAAAAAAGTCCTTGAAAGGAAATAAAACAGAAGGGCAAGGAAGAAAGTAGTCAGTAGCAGCCAATATTGCAGGTCTGACAGGGAAGGCACAGGCCAAAGCCACTGAAACAGTCAGACAAAGACAGAGAGTGACCAGAGAATATTGAGAGAGAGAAGAGATCAAGGGCATACAGGATTTCTCACAGTCAAGGGTAGAGATATATAGTTTAATAGAAAATAAAGGCTGTTGCTGAGTCAATACAGCTTTGATCTGATGCAATAGACTTGCAGTCAGAAGCCCTCAGCTCACACACTGAACTCTAACATTGACTGTGAGAAGACAGACAAGTGTCTCACGTTATTTGGGTTTCTGTTTTCTCCTTTGTAAGATGGGAATAATCATACAGGCCTTTCTAGGGTATTTTAAAATTTAGTAAGATGATACATTAAAAAGTTCCAGGCCAGGCATGTCATAAAGGCTAAATAAGTGTTTTCATGAATGAACAAATGAATAAAGGCTGGATCATGGAGGGCTTTGCTGATTTTGGTTGAAACTAAAGTAAAAATCCAGAAGGGTCAACCAAAGCCCCAAGGGGAAAAAAAGAAATGAGAAATAATACATCATATATTGTCATAAATTGTGTTACCACACATATTAAAAAAAAAAAAAAAAAAAAAGATATCCTACGGGGCTGAAATCCTAACCCTGTTATCTCAGAATGTGACTTTATTTGGAAATAGCGTCTTTATAGATTTAACCAATTTGAGATGAAGTTGTTAGAATAGACCTAATCTAACATGACTGGTATCCTTATAAAAAAGGGAAATTTGGACACTGACATACACAGAGAAAGGTGATGTGAAGATGGAGACAGCCATGTGAAGGCAGAGGCAAAGACTTGGAATTATGCCACCACAAGCCAAGGAGGACCAAGGCTGGATGGCCACCACCTGAAGCTGGGAGAGACTAGGGAGAGTTCTCTCCTATATCCTTCAGGAGTATGGCCCTGGCAATGCCTCAATCTTGGGCTGCTAGATTCTAGAACTATGAAACAATAATTTTTTTATTTCAAGCAAGCCAGTTTTTGGTACTTTGTCATGCCATCCCTAGGAAACTAATATAACATCTGAGTTCAGAAAGAGATCAGGAGGGAGGTGGAAATCCACAGAGTGTGTTGTAACCTGTCATCAACAGTTTCAAGAACAAGACAGCTGGGCCTTGTAATCCTGCACATTAGCCCTACTCAGGATTCTCCTGACTGCAAATAGCAAGGTGCTGACAAGCTGGGTGTCTGTAGGATGAGAACCAACAAGGTAGGAGGAATGAGAAGGTGAAATGGTAAGGCAGACCAGAGACTGGGGCTATGGAGGAAGATCTTTTATGATAGAATAATTCTTCTTATTTGTCCAGTTAATAGAAACAGCAACATAGGGGAATATGACAAATATGGACTATGGTGTCATTTGTATCCCTTTAAAAAAAAACATCATAGCATTCATGTGATTCTGACCCAAAACTCAAAATAGAAACATTTGTCATGGTTACTTATCAAGTGACTAATAAGGCACACAGAGAACTGGGGAATCAAGCAACACAGAAAAACACTATGGCAGAGTGATGTATGAAGATGCAATAAGAAAGAAGTTCAATTTTCACATTATGTGAGAGTGGACTTATCTATCTAAAGGAAAGGGGGAAGGGAACTTCACTTATTGAGTGCTGCCAGATACCAGGCCCTTGCTAAGCATGGGGACACAGGCTCATTTAGTTTTGTCAATGGCTCTGTTTCGCAAGTAAGAAAACCGAGGCTTAGAAAGGTTAAGAACTATGCCTAAGCCAGTGAGATCCAGGGTGGGACTTACACCCTGATGTGCCAGGCTCCAAAAGCAGGCTCTCTTCCACTCACCATGTGTGGACTGATAAGGATACAAATTATAATTAAATTTTTCAGGCACCTGAAAAGTCATCCACAGAAATGGTCTAAGGTAGGATGAAAGGAGAGCACGAAAGGGCCATCAGCAGTCTGTCCCACTCAGAGCCAACTCAGAACACTTGGTCAGCTCCTGTCCTGTCCTGTCCTGTCCTGTCCTAAGGTCAAGTGGCTGTTTGATGTGTGTGCATGTCACTCTGTTTTCCCTTGAGGAATTGCCAGCTCTCCATGGGGCCAGTGCACAGCTCGGTGATTTCAGGGGCCACCTGTGCTCCCACAAAACTGTCCCAGTGATGGAGGACCTGGGTCCACCCATTGGAGACCTCCAGCCCTGCCCTCAAGCCAGGTGTATGCTCCCCACATCCTGAGGTAGCTCATTACAATCAAGGGCTAAATAGTAAAACAGAAATTAAATTGACACTTTGAAGCATTAATCTAAGCACAAATTAATATTCATCAACATCTGCTATTTGTTCAGGTTAATATTCAGCTTAAACAAACAAAACAAAACTAAAAAAAAACAGCATTCTTTCTACCCAGAGACAACATGTACCAAAGAAAATGGAATCTTTGCTCTGATTCTCTGTGTGCAGACAGCAGGAGAGGCTGGCTCCCTGTGGAGACAACATTGGTGGCAGTCCTCCCAGAGGGACCCTGGATATTTTCAATGTCATTTTTACTTGGCCATTTTTTTTTTCTTCCTGACATTCAAGACATTGCTATTCCTTCTTGGAAGGAGAGGAATAGGAAGCTGGGTGATGCTTTTCCCAGCTTAGTACTTGGCAATAGATGTTCCCTGTTGTCTCCCATTTGGTCATCATCACTGGGCAAGAGGAATTTCTTTGCTAGAATATTACTAGATATATCTCAAAATGTGTGTGGAGAGAAATTTGCAGGGATAGTAGAACCAGAGGGGTAGGTATAGCTCCACATGGACCAAGAATGAAGCAATTAGACAGCAAAAGCCTGCACTGTGACAGCCAAGGGGAGTGTTCAGTGGTGTAACACAGGAAGTATCATCAAGTCAATAACATCTTTGGAGCAAGGGAGTATTTTTTAGGTCATAACTAAATTTACAGTATTTCCTCTTCCTGCCAAAAAGCCAGAGACATTCCTGAAAGCCCTGCCATGACTACAAGCTAGGGCAGATTAGAGAGATATTTAGAGATATAATTTATTCCTTGGGTAAAACAATGGCTTCAAAGGCATTTTGGAGGATGTTTCTCCTTACATTTTAACACTTCTCTCTGCCCCAGACAGTTGAAACACGGCTACTAAAATGGTAGAAATGCAATTAATGAAGACAATAAACAAATCAAAAGACTACAACTTCTACATACTTTTGAAAAAAATACCTATGAGGGTTGCTAAAATCTAGTAGCCAGCCTATTTCTATATTGAGTAGTGATGGAGGCTGTTTGCAGAAGTTTACACATTATCAGTGCAGGAGCATGTATTAGTAAAGAAGAACTTTCAAGTCAGATCATGAGGTCAAATTCCAGCTTTGCCACTTACTACCTGTGGGAGTTTGACAGCTTAGCCTTTTAGTGCCTCCTTTTGTTCATGTGCAAAATAGGATGATTCAATGAGCTAAAATATGGAAAGTATTTGAAATAGTATTTGCCACCTTATCAGTATCATATAACTGTAGCTATTGCCATAAACTTAATCATAAAAGTTGTATGTTAAAAATTTCTGGTCATTTTATTAATAAGATCAATATTATAGAAGCTGTAGAGTGAATAAGTCCAGGGTGGAACTGGTCAATTCATTGAATCCAACTTATTTATTTGTTGAACTGCAAAAGCAAGTTTCATGTGAGTTTATTCAAAGATGAATCTCCACCAAGGTAATAAAGCTAATTATAGCAAAGATATTACTTGGGCCCCCAAAGGAGGGAAAGAGAGAGATGATGTCTGTAGACACAGTTGATGGGACTGAATGCTGCCTGGAAGCACTCCCATCCCAGTGTTCAGTGGCGCCCAGATGAAGATCTGAAGATGGGGAAGGCCATGGCAGCTGAGACAGAAATAGTCCCTGCTCTCACAGGGTCTACATTCAACTTGTAGGAGAGAGAGAAAAGAAAAGATATGTAACAAATACACAAACAAGAATAATATTAAATGGTGATAAGCTCAATGCAGAGAACTAAAGAGATGGCTGTGACTGAGACAAGAGAGCCTCAGATGGGTCAAGGAGACGCCTCTGAAAAGATGACAGTGAAGCTAAGGTCTACCTGAGAACTGGCCATCTTTACACAGACTGGGGAAGGTGGTCCAAAGGAAGAACATCTAATGCAAAGGTCCAAGGACGGAGCACATTTGGAGATCTCAAAGAAGAAAAAGAAGACCAGGATGGCTGGAGGGAAATAGATGAAAGAATATGTAATAAAATGAGAAGTGAGAAAAGCAGTTTGGGGCTAAACAGGTAGGGCTTATTGGAACAATAGAAATTTGGAATTCATTAAAACTGCAATAAAAGCCATTGGAGATGATTTTTAAAATAGACTATGTTTTAGAGCAGTTTTTCATTTGCAGAAAAATTGAAAGCACAGAGATTTTGCATAGTGCTCCTCACTATCAACATCCCCCATTAGAGTGGTACATTTGTTACCACTGAACCTATGCTGACACATCATTATCATCCAAGTCTATTGTTTATATTAAGGCTAATTCTTGGTTTTGTACATCTATAACTTTAGGCAAATGTATAATGGCATGTATTTATTGTTGTATTTTTAAAAAGAGTATACTGTGGTATGGTTTGCAATTTTAAAATATCACTCTTGGGCTATGTGTAGGCAGAATCTGACATGACTCTCAATGATCCCCACCTCATTTTCATGTCCTGTGTAATCTCCTCCCCTTGAGTGTACTCTGGATGCAGTGACTTCTAACTAATAGAACATGGCACAAGTGATGGAATGTCATTTCCATAATTAGGTTAAAAAGTCTGTGACTTGCTAGGTATTTCTTTCTTGCCCTCCTCCTCACCTTGATAAAGCCAGCTGTCATGTAGTAAGATGCTCTATGGAGAGACTATGTGGCAAGGAGCCAATGAAGACCTCCAGCCAATGATCTATAAGGAATTAGGACTGTTCATTTAACAGTTCCTAAGGAACTTAATCTTATCACAACCCTGTGAACAAGCTAAGAGGCAGATGCTTCCCAGCTGAGATTAAGGTCCACTGTTGGAGGACCCAGATTCCTAATGCATAGACTCTGTTAGATAATAAACGTTGTTTTGAGCGACTAAGTTTTGGGGTAATTTCTTATGCAGTAGTAGATAACTGATACAGACTTTCATGTTAAAAACTGAATTTTAAGAGGATAAGTATAGAAGTGGGAAAGCTGGTTAAGTGGATATTGCAGTAAATGGTAAGAGATATAATGAAATTGAATTATGACTAAGGTAGATGAGATGGAGAGGAAGGAAAGAGTCTACTAGTCTACTACACCTTGTAGAAAAATTAAACAGAACTTGCTGTTATCTTGGAGCAAAAAGAGGAAGTTTTAACTTATAAACCTAGGTGTACCACCATGTGAACCCAAGGGTTGCTGGTTTGATTCCCAGTCAGGGCACATAACTAGGTTGCAAGCCATGTCTCCAGCCAGGTTCATAGCTAGAGGCAGGTGAAAGGCAACCATACATTAATGTTTCTCTCTCCCTCTCTGCCTTTCTCCTTTCCCCTCTCTCTAAAAATAATTTTAAATTTAAAAATAAATAAATAAACCTAGGTGTATACTAACATGGAGAAAAAATAAAAGTAAGTTTGAGGGTCATGAGTTAATGTCAATCTTTCTGATTTAGTCATACTGAGTTTAAGTATGACTTACTGAATATACAAGTAGGGGGCTCAAGTAGACACCCAGATAATTGGATTTAAGAGTCTGGAGTTCTAAGAAAAGATCAGAGCTGGAAAGTGAATTTCAAGGACATTAGCATTTATAGGTGATACTTCAAGTCATGCTACAAAATGAGGTCCCTTAGGGAATGTATCAGTTCCGTTGCTATATAACAAGTCAAACCAAAACCTAATGGCATAGAGGAGTCATTTTATTACACTCTCTGTGGGTGTGTGGGTCTGTGGGTCAAGAATTAGGACAAGCACCCAGAGAAGTCTTATCTCTATTGCACAATGTCTGTATCCTCACCTGGGATGCTGGCAAGAATATACAAGTGGCCTTTCCAGAGGCTTTCTTACAGCATGACCTCCTCAGTCCTGGCAGCTCAGAACTACAAAGACTATTGTCCCAAGAGAACCAGGTGGAAACTTCATGACCTTTTCTAATCTAGCCTCTGGTGTTAGAAAAACATCTCTTCTGTTGTAATACTAATGAGCCACTAGTTCAACACAGATTCAGTCCCATATAGATCCCATATATGGGTGGAAAGAGAGTTGAGAATGTGTAGACATGTTTTTAAATCACCAAAATGGTTAATATAGAGAAAAATGAAATACTAAGGAGAGCTGTGGGGCATTCCAACATTTAGAAGTTGAACAGAGGAGACTTTCAACCAAGACAGAAGTATAGGTAGACATGCTATGTCTCCCTCAATAACTAAGAAGAAATGCAACTACCTCAAAACTAGAAACAACCAAAATTTCCAGAAAATTGAGCTGCACAGAAGTCCAACAAACAAAAATATAAAGAAAAAATACTCATCCAGACAGTCAAGAGGGGTGGAGCCAGGAGAGAGAGGACGTGGTTTGGTGGTGTGGTTTGGCAGCAAGGCAGCTGCAGCAGAACAGTGGCTATGGCCAGCCAATGAAAGGTACAGTCACACATGTTTAAAAAGTAGGAACACCTGGGGAGCGCTCCCAGCACCAGACCATACCACACCACTCACCGTTCCAGTGCCGGTAAGAAAATAAAGCCACATTGCTTCTGACTGTGAAAACCAGTGGGGGTTGGGGCAATGGAAGAAACTGCCAGTCTCTCAGCAGAGTGCATTTGTTTAGAGGGACCCCACAGCCCTGGAACATTCATAGACACACCCACTCTGGGGACCACAGCTAGGGCAACAGCCCTGGCAATAGCTAGAGAGGCACCAGTCCTATATGGGAAGTGGAAGAGGTGCTTGGAAAAGGGCCAAGTATTGAGCAAGCAGCATTGTTCCCTCTCAGACTCCTCCCTAACATGCAGCCCCACAACATGGTGAAACAGATCACCCAGGCTCACAAATACCTAAAACTCCACCCCTTAGAACTTAACAGGTGTAACAGCTCTACCTAAGTAACAGAGGCAAATACAGGAGCCTGTCAAGTAGAAGAGACAGAGAAGTATAGCCCAAAAGAGGGAATAGATCAAGGTTACAGTGGGAGAACTAAACCATGAGGAGATAGCCAACCTAACAGACACACAGTTTAAAATACTGGTGACACTCACAGACTTGACATATCTGCTTGAGTATGGTAAATGCAGAAGGGAAGGAAACAGGAGTTCAAATCAATGATTTGGAACATAAGGAGGAAATAAACAGTCAACCACTACAGAATGAAGAAACAATTTTTTTTTTAATGAGGAGAGGCTTAGGAACCTCTGGGACAACTTTAAACATGCCAACATACAAATCATAGGGGTGACAGAAGAAGAAGAGGAATAGCAAGAAATGGAAATGGAAAACTTGTGTGAAAAAATGCTAAGGAAAAACTTCCCAAATTTGGTGAAGAAAATTGAAATACAAGTCCAAGAAGCACAGAGAGTACCAAACAAGCTAGACCCAAAGAGGACCACACCAAGACACATCATAATTAAAATGCCAAAGGTTAAAGATAAGGAGAGAATCTTAAAGGCTACAAGAGAAAAGAAGAGAGTTACCTACGAAGTGGTTCCTATGAGACTATCAGCTGATTTCTTTTAAAAAAACTTTGTAAGCAAGAAGGGACTGGCAAGAAGTATTTGATGTGATGATTATTTTATCAAGCAAAGATAACATTTCTAATGGAAAGGCAGATAAAGTGCTTCCCAGGCAAGGTAAAGCTAAAGGAGTTTATCATCACCAAGCCATTATTATATGAAATGTTAAAGACATTTACTTAAGAAAAAGAGGAGTATGAACATTAAAATGACAATAGACTTACAAATATCAACAATAGAACCTTTAAAAAAAAACAACTAAGCAAATAACCACAATAGGATCAGAATCATAGGTATGGGGATCATTGGGAGGGTTATCAGTTGAAAGGGAGAAGGGGAAGAAATGGGGAAATGGTGCAGGGATTAGGAAACATAATTGGTGGGTACAAGATAAACAGGGGGATGTTAATAATATAGGAGCCCTGGCTGGTGTAGCTCAGTGGATTGGCACAGGCCTGGGAATCCAAAGGTCGCTGGTTCAATTCCCCAGTCAGGGCACATAACCAGATTGTAAGCCAGGTCTCCAGCCAGGTCCTTAGCTAGAGGCAGATGAAAGGCAACCATATGTTGGTGCTTCTCTCCATTTCTTCCTCCCTCCTTGCCCTTCTCTCTGAAAATAATGAATAAAATCTTTAAAAAAAAAAATGGAAGAAGAATATAGGAAAGGGTGAAATCAGGAAACATATGCACAACCCATGGACATGATTGCAGGAATGGGATTGCAGAAAGAAAGTGGAGTCCTGGGTGGAAGGGAGCAAAGCAAAAAGAAATTGGGACAACTGTAACAGTATAATCAATCAAATATCCTTTTAAAAAGGAAGTTGAATAGAGGAAGGAGTCGCAAAAGAGGCTGAGATGAAAGTCAATGAGGTAGGAAGAAAACCACTGAGCAAATATGAGATCATGAAGCCAAGAGAAAGGTCTGTTTCCGTAAAGTAGCAGTTTCCATTGTGCTAATTGCTCTGTAAAGTGAAATAAGAGAGAAGATTGGGTCTGATGAGTGAGTGGTCAACAGAAGCAATCTCCATAGGGTGGTTGATGCAAAAAGGCTTCTTAGACTGGGTTGAAAAGAGACTACGAGGAGAGGAAAGAAGTACCAACCACAAGCTGACAGCTGTGCACACATGCATATAAACAACTCTCCTTCAGAGCCCTGGGAAATCATATAACCACAGAAGCCTTGACTTAGAAGGTCATCAGGTGCAAATACTTGAACATCTCTAGTGTTAAGTAGCTCATTTCTTCTTAACAGCCCATTTTGTCATTATCAGAAAAGTTTTTTCTTAGAAAAGTTGTTTCTTATACCCATCTGTCTTTACAAGCCAGGAACAGCAATCTAACTGTTGTTTTATAGCAATCTAACTCCAAGAGTCATGTGCCACTTCAAGCTCTTTTCTCCAGGCAAAGCATGTTCAATTTCCAGACATTTCCTGGCCTTCATTACTCTCCTCTGAATGAGCTCATATTTGTTCCAATCGCTTCCACCAGCATGGCATTCAAAACCAAACTCAGCCCTGGCTGGTGGCACAGTGGATAAGATGCCTGCCTGAGAACCCAAAGGTCGCTGGTTCATTTCCCCAGCCAAGGCACATAACCAGGATGCAAGCCAGGTCTCCAGCCAGATCCATAGTTGGAGGCAGGTGAAAGGCAACCATACATTGATGTCTCTCTCCCTCTCTGCCTCTCTCCCTACCCCTCTGTCTAAAAATAATAAATAAAATCTTTTTAAAAAATCCTCAATATACTGGCTATTGCCTGAAGGTGTCAAGCTCTAGGACAACTATTATCCCTATGGCTATTTTAGGTTTCTCTCATACTGTAGAAATCAAGAGCCACCAGATGTCATCCACACTGAGTCTTAATCATCATCATTATTTATGAATGTTCAATGATATTTGATGCAATAATCTCAAGAGTGTTCTTCCATAGCAAAGCTAGATGCTGTCATGCTCAGGTACACAAAGCCAGATGCTGTCATGCTCAGCTGGAATGAGGAAGCTTTTGACCCCATCTCATGCCCCTTGTCACTGTGCGGTTTTCTTTTGCAGTAAAGATGGAGCACCAAGGAACAGGCAAAGCCCCCTGATGACAGTGGAGAACCAGGTCAGTCTCTGACTGAGCACCAGAGGCCTCTGAAGGGGTAAAATAGGGACTGCGTCCAAGAAGAGGCAGGGAAATCCTGACCTAGTGCTGCGATTTACCAGCCTGAATATCTTCTAGAGCTTTCTTTTCTTTCCTTTCTAAGTGTGTGACATTTGTAAAAAATTAAATCAAACTTCTCTTTCTGAAATCCACTCACAAGTTCTTTGTTTTCACTTTCTAAAACTGTCCTTTCCCCATTTGTCCTCTGAAATGGTTTGAAAATATTTCTAAGTCATGTAAATTAATATTAATTTCTTTAGACTATTTTTACACTTTAAAAAGAGGTTAGGAAAGCTTTCCAGTCACTAGGGAGACAAAAATCTAGAAGAGTAAGATAAGAGATCTTTAGGCTAATTCTAAAAACTATCAGAGTAACATAGGTACATGGACACCCACCCATATATGCCCACCTGCAAGCAAGGCAAAGAGAAGACCCATTGTGCTAGAGAAGCCAAAAAAACACTGCCTTTTGTTCTCAACTGTTACCTGTCAGTGTGGAGAGTCTGAGCAAAATGGGTAGCTAGTTTCTGAGCAAGTTAGAACAGGAGAATTCTCATTACTCCTATCATGGCTTGCCCTCCTTTTCTTCCTTCCCTGAAGCTTGGGTAAGAAGGAATAAAACATACAATACCAATGAGATAATTCTTGTGTTTGTTTCAGCTGTTCTGGTTCAGGGTCTGATATTCCAAATTAAGGGTTTAGACCTTCTTCAAGTCTGCAAATTCATAAGGTTGGGTGGAAATTATATCCTAAACAAACTTTATTTTTTAACTTTAGTATATTAGCACACCCAGTATAGTAATTATTATGAGTCTTCCCTGATACAAGTCCCTCCTCATTGCACAGAGGAGGCAGATCAAACATTTTTTTGAGTTCAGACAGTCAGAAAAACTACTTATAGATTTGAAACTCACAATCTAGATTTCAAACTTTGATCAAGTTTCTTAAACTTTTTGAAGCCTCAGTTTCCATAGCCTTAAAATAGTGGGGTGGGGTAGAGTGATTCCTTGTGAGTGTATTCCTGAGAATTGAAGTGCAATAACTTCACAAAGTTTGCTCTGTGACAGATATTGTTAAATTTAATTGTTTTGTATTTATCTCCATATACCCCATCCTGTTTGGGGGTAACATCCAGTCCACTGAACACCCTGCTTTGATCATGTCACTCCTTCATTGTAACTTCTAGTTCTTTCCATTATACAAAGGCTAAAACCCAAATCTTTTGTTACCCTTCTCACCTTTGCTTACATTTCAAGCCATATCTTCTACAAATACCAAAAATGTATCCTCAGCTCTCATTAGCTGCATAACTGGCCCTGCTCAGGTGCTCTTCTTTCCTGCCCATCTCCATGCTCTGGTTTGCTTATGGTCGTGCCTCTTCTGATGATACTATCTGTACCCACCTCTGCCAATTAAAAGTCTGGAAATCCATTAAAAACCAGCTCAAATAATTCTTCCCCATAAAGATCCCAAGATGGAATCACTCATTTCTTCATAAGTCATGCTCAAGAAGTAACTGTATTTCTCATAGAGTACTTAACAGGATGCTATTTCTTGTTGCTTCTTGGTATATTTGAGAATCTGAGACTTTCTAAGAAAATAGAGCTGTCAGGTCCTGGAGCTTTTGGACAAGCAGATTCTGATGGTGGGTAGGCCTCTGGTCTGGTGAGGAACTTATGCAGAGCCTTGAGGAGATTTGACATGCTTTATTGCAGGCAGCTGGATTACAACCACACAGGCCAGGCAGCAAGGATGTCAACATCCCCGTACATGGTTATCCCACCTAATCACAGCTGTACCTAGGTTCTAATGACTGCAGGGAGAGTCTAGGCATCCCAACACCCACACACCTTTCTATGCGGCTGGATGGCTTAGAGGGGTATCAACATTCCATGCATGGTTTGTCCCACCCTGTACAGCAGTAGTGCACTTAGCTTATCATAAGTAAGGGCATCTTATATACATATTGGAACAAAGGAGGCTCTATACACATTAGAACAAAGAGGCAGTATACCCAAAGGCGACATCTGTCTGCTCAGGGTCACTACAGTGGCTATTCTTGGGGCCTCACTGTTCCAGGGCTCTGGAACAAGATTATCTTTAAGGCTCGCTAGTTGGCAGACTCCAGGTGGGAGATCCAGCCATGCATAGACCAAGAATTCCCCAGGCCTGACAGAAGCCAACAAGGAAAACACAAATCATTTTCTATCTAATTTTTACCTACTTCCAATTTTTCTAAATCAATCTGATCCGTATCAGCCAACGTGACTACCTGGGTGTGGTTTACAGTCGTTATTAGTACATTGAACTTGCATGCCGGGGATGTGTTTATGGACCTGGGCTCAGATAGAGTTCTCTGGATAACTGGTTACTGATTCAGGAGTCTTCAGTTGGTTTAGTCCAAGTTTCAATCCCTTGATAAGCACTCTACAATTCAGTATACTGATTTAGGAGCTCTATACTATGACTCCAGTACCCTGAGTGCAACTTTACTTTAGCAAATATAATATTTGCCATAATATACTGTGAAGTTGATTTGCTTGCCTGACTCCATCAAGAGATTGCAAACTCCCTAAGTGTACATATCATTTATTATTTGACATTGTATCTACCATATCAAGGTACTTGGCATAAGTTTCAAAAAACACTAATCAAATGAGTGAATGAATAAATAAGTTTCTACATCTAGAATTTGAATGCAAGAAATATGCCTACTAACAAATAGGAGTCAAAGTCCTAAAACAAAACCCATGACAGTGCTCCATTTCTTCTGTCACCAAAAGCCTCCACTTCACATATGTTACCATATCATTAAATACTTTCAGTCACCAGTAACAGAAATCTCAATTAAAAATGGCTAAAACAAGGAGAAAAGTTCTTATCTCATATAATAAAATATGTTGTAAGATATTGTGACTCCAAAGCCCCCAGCATTTCCCATCTTTCTGATCTAACATCCTCAGCAAGTCATCTTGTCTTCAAGCCAGATATCCATCCTCATGTTCACATGATAACTTCCAGCAAAAGAATAGGGCTTCCCTTCCTATGGAGCTCTCAACAGACATACATCTCACAACCTTTTTGCCAGAATTTTATCTCAGTTCAAATGTTAAATGAGCTACTGACAAGAGAAATGAGATCACTGTGATTAGCTCAAAGAAGCCCATGGCTATGTAGGGAAGATGGATCACCTGAACAAAATCAGAAAAACAGGGAAAGCAGTTGGATAGATGCCCAACAGTAATAATTGTTTACAATGCCATTCATAGCCTGTTTCTTGTTCCTTGCCTATAGCTCCCTCTGTCACTATCCCTTCTATCCCACACCCTCCCTTCCAACCATACCTGCTATTCAATAAATAAACCATAAATATTTTACTGAACAGGTCATTTCCTGTCTTTGCTTTTACTCTATGTTCTTGCATCTACCTAACATGCTCTTCCCTCCTGCCTGGCTGGCAAATGACTGCATATCCTCCAATTTTCTGCTGAAGTATCACCTCCTCTGTGAAGCCTTTCTTGACCTCCTTACATAGCTGACTAATAAACTCCCTCCCCCATACATTGCCTGCCACTTCTGTTACAGTATCCATTACACTCCAAGGTGCTTCTTTACTTGTACCTTCATCTCTCCCATTAGACTAAAAAAACCCTAATGGGCGAGACAGTGTCTTATTCATCCTTATATCCCCTGCCTCAGGTGCAAAGTCACATATTTATAGAAAATCTACATGGGCTCGATAAATTGAGTAAAATGAAATGAATCTGACTGTGCGTAATATTTCCATCAGTTTCTACTTTGTCTACTTAAGAGAAGTCTTGGAAAAAGCAGGGACCATGCTCTGAGCTGCCCTCTGCTGATGATATTGGGGTAGAAACTCAGAGATGTCCAGAGGCCAGAGGCTATGGGGTTGGGTGTCCCAGATTGGAGAGCTGTCCATGTTCCCACTATGGTGAACAACTGTCCTGGTTGCAGCGTTGAATATCCTGCGTGCCAGGAACTTTTCAGTCCTGGGCAAAGCAGGACAAATGTCATCCAACCCCCAATCACCCTCCCATGGAGGACCTCCTTTCCACAATCTTAACAGAATTTCTGCTAAGAAAAAAAGATCAGTTTCCACCAAGGGTTTTTTTTCTCCCTACCCAACAATATGTTCATTGATTTTAGAGAGAGAGGAAGGGAGAGAAAGAGAAACATCAATGTGAGAGAGAAACATTAATCAGTTGCCTCTTGCACTCTGACTGGGGATTGAACCCACAACCTAAGCATATGTCCTGACCAGGAATCAAACCCACAACCTTTCTGATGTGTGGGGAAATGCTCCAACCAACTGAACCACCTTCCCAGAGCCCCACCAAATGTTTAATGTATGGTGAAATAAGAAAGTTGTTTGTTATTCTCACTGGAGAAAGAAATTAAGCTTTCTCACCTGGGGTTAAAGGTTTAAAAACCAGGGGTAGAAGTAAGCAAATTACAGAGACCCCATATGGTTGTCCAGGCAAGAAAGTTACACAACATTAGTAGTTTCTAAGGCAACAACCTCCCAGATTTATGCCAGAGATTGGGAACTATTTTCAACTAGAGCAGATGCTTATATGCTCATTTATCTCCAGAGAAGCCCTTATAACTACTTCTTTCTCAGAAAATCCATTTGGCTAAAAGAACAGCGTTTAAAATGAGGGTTACTCTGAACATCTCTGAACCCCAGAGAAATGCTCATGGAGATTGCTGTCATCCTAACACTTGGCTACAATTCTACACGGCTTCAGTTCAATGAGGCTTCATCATTGCCATATGATCTGTTGCTTTGGAAGAAAATATCCAAATGATTATTTATATGTTGAAGTCTCCCCAGAAAAGTTCTTAATAGACAGTAAGTCCACATCATATAATGGCATTATGCAATTAGATTCACTGATATTAATGAACAAGAACAAAGGTTAATTCTTTAAGAAAGACCAGCCTCCTTATACAGCTGACCCTCCCAATCACTTCTGAAAGACAATGCCCAATACAGCCCTCTGTGGCAAGCTATCCAGTTTCTGAACCCAGGAAACACTGCGCACCCCACTGTTGGCTACATGCTGTTCTGTGGAAAGTATCTGGAAGAGAATCCTATTCCCCTTTTTATTAGAACCCCCAAGCTATAAACATTTAAAGGCTAAAGAACTATGCCTTGAAGCCCTGGCTGGTGGCACATTGGATAAGGCGCCAGCCTGCGAACATGAAGCTCACTGGTTCGACTCCCCCATCAGGGCACATAACCAGGTTGCAAGCCAGGTCTCCAGACAGGTCTGTGGCTGGAGGCAGGTGAAAGGTAACCATACATTGATGTTTCTCTTCCTCTGCCTCTCTCTCTTCCTTTCTCTCTGGAAATAATGAATAAAACCTAAAAAAAAAAAAAAATAGAATTATATCTTGTTTTAACTTGAGCCACATGGCTTTCATTCAGATTCTAGCTCTGTCACAGCTTGTATAATCTTGGCAAATTACTTGCCCTCACAATGCCTCTGTTTCTCCAAAAATAAAATGGAGACAGTACAAACTTTATAGCATTGTTCTGAGGATTAAGTAAATAATAACTATACAATGTTAAGAACAGGGTCTGATACATCATCAGCATGACATAAATATTAGCTGTAATTATTATTTGTACTGAAACTTCCACTCACCAACAAGGCACAGGTAAGGATAACTTGTCAGATATTTATCATTAATAGTCATTCTTGATTGGGTTTTGCTTCTTTGTTGATGACTTGGAGATGTGTCCCTTTTTATTTAATCAGATATGCTCATAAACTTTAGAGAGGATTGGAGGCAAGAGGACAAATGAGAACTCTGGTTTCTGCACAAGTTCTAGTCCCAGCAACTCCACTAAATGTTAGCACTGTGAGCAGTCAGAGAAAAGGAAAGCACACCTGGTTGGGGAACTCAAGAAAGGATTTGTGAAAGAGTTGTCTTCTAAACTGAACCTTAAACAGGTCTCAATGCAGATGCAGAAGGAGCACATTTCTAAAAAATAAAGCAGAATTCATGGCTGGAAAATCATAAAGTATGTTCAAGAAATATTAACTAGCTCTCCTATTCTGTTACCACATTCCTACCTATTTTTACCCCCAAAGATGGCAGAATGTCTGAGATTAACCCAGAGGTCTTGTCAAGAAATAATTAACTTTTCTCCCTTAGTTCCTAGCAGAATCAGATGGTTTCAAAGCCCAAAGAGTGAACTAAGCAGCTTTTAAAAAACAAAGAGAGTTAATATGTCTGAAATTGGGATTAAACAGAGATACCTTACAAATGGCATCACTGTACCTCTTCCATTCTGCTGAGCACAGAGTAGATATGGGAATAACTACTCTCAGGGTGTTGACTAGAATCACAGAGAGTTTACAGATGGAAAAGGCAGTGCAGTGTGTTACTAACAAAAAACAGCCAGTCATGGTGCCAGGGGGAGCATACAGCCTATGCAAAGAAAAAGATGTGAAGTCCACACTCACATATCCTGTGGTACCTGAGTCAGAGTGGAGTTCTTAAAAAACAGAAATATGATCAGTGAGGTCATTGGCAAGGCACCTGTTCTGCTAGACTGTCACTTAAATTTCTCTGCATTAGGGCTCCCTTTGAGTAGTCAATGGTTCTCAGCCTTCCATAACTTATGACTGAAGCTGCCCTCTTGTCACATCAATCACTCAGTCATCTGGGTTCCACCATGATGGATGGCATTAACATGTTCACAGACACACTGTTGTATTGTTCCACATGGACTCTAAGTTAGCCAAAAAAATCTTTAGGCCTGAAAAAAGAGCTCATCCAAAATCTGCCCTAGTTCTAGAAGAAAAATGATCCAGTTTCTTTAAAAACAAAATGGCAAAAAAAACAAGGTATAAGAAGAACTGTTATAATTAAAGAGTTTTATGGGAACTAACAATCAGATGCAATGTGCGGGCCTTGATTAGATTCTGATTTTTACAAATCAATGAATTTTTTAGACAATCAGGAAAATTTAAACACAAACTAGATATTAGATAATATTGAGTTACTACTAATTTTTTTAGGTATGAAAGGTGCTGTAATTATGTTGTTTTTTAAATGTCTTTATATTTAGAGATATCTACTGAAATATTTAGAGAATTTCTTTTCTGAGGTTTTCTTTAGAATATTGTACTTACAGAATGCTATAGTTACAAAGGAGCCATGGAAGGTAAGTGGTAAGGAAAAAAATAAAACAAAATTAGCAAAATGTTGAAAACTACTAATGTTATGTAGCAGATCATAAGTTCATTATACTATATTCTTTAATCTTGCATATATTTTTAAAATTCTGTAATAAAAATTTTTCTTTTCTTTAAATCTTCCCAGGCCTATTCACAATGGCCAACTAAATGGAGCATTCCACTACACTTGGCACTTGGACATAGAAATAGATCTGCTTACTGGTTCAGCAAGAAGAAAGAAATGCAATTAACTGCCCATTCCTCACCTATTGCCCCACTGTGGAAGCCAAGGAAGGACAGTCTGTCAGGCTTAGCATTCCCTGAGCAATCGAATGATAGTGTATATGACAGCTCTTACTCCATGACTTAACAGTTTCTAGGCAGACACCTCAATCTTGCTTGTCCCAGGTAAAAGCATAAGAGTACAATCTGAAACAAGGGAAATGTGTACCATCACAACCCTAGGCCTCAATGGGATTGGGGCTCAGCTTTCTTAATGCCACTTCTTTGCTCCTTCGTATTCAAACAGAACCTTATTCCTACACTCCCCTCTCCCCAGAGGTTGTTCTGCAAAGATAAGAACCTTCTAGTCTTAGTCCCTAAATTCTTCTCTGAGACAAATGAGACCTTGATTATTATTTGCTCAACTCTTCATGATTCTTAAAGAGACAGTTGGGATTAATGAATCAAAACATCCTGCTGCCAGGTTTTTTGACCTGTTCAAAACATTTCAAACTTTTATACATTCTAAAATTAAGTAAAATCAGCACTTAAACCTCAACTGATCTTCCTTGATGCAGATGATTAACAGTTTGATGGAAAACTTTACTTCATTTGTCAAGAAAAACATTTAAAATTTTATTCTTTGAATGACATATACAATTTTAGTAATATCACAAAAAGCAACTCAACAATTTGCACAATGTAGCTTTTATCATATTTATAAATAATAATATATATTAATAATTGATCAAGATAGCATAACAGATTGAAGTTAATGACAGAGATCAGAAGACCTCATGACATGAGTACTCATTCTTGTTGGTAAGAAGAATTATATCAAGGGCATTTGGGAATGATCATAGAAGTAGGAAGAGGTAGAGAACAGACACGGTTTCATGTGTGAGTTGAAGAGCTGGAAGTCAAATAGTAATGGCATTACTCCTGTAGGGGAAGCAGAAAACTAGAATTAAAATCTGTATTGGCCAGCTTAGTCAGAGAATATCCAAAGGTTACAAGTGTCCATTCCTGGCAGATAGAATCATCTAGAAAATCACATCACACTTATTCTGAGACATGAGAAATGTGAGTGACTGGATTTCATTAATGGTTGTGAAAGCCAATATTCTATTTCAAGGTTGAATGGAAACTACTGGTGCCACAGATAACTGTGGGAGAAACACTGGCTTCCAGCCTCCAGAGGGCTGAGGCTTGGCAAGCAGGACACTGAAGACTTAAGAAGACTTTTTAAATGATTGTAAATGGAATTAGTGTGGGAAGGGAAGTATGGGGCAGCTGAGCTCAGCAAAAGACAGAGCAAGACACTATGACATTGGTACCAGAAGAGAGGGAGCAAGATAAATTATAATTGCTGGTGTTCATTGAACAATTACTACGTACCAGGCACTTTACACACATTGTCTCTATCTTTATACCATCTTGCAAACCTTTATTTTGCAGAGAAGGAAACTGAGACTTACGTCACTCAGATGGTAAGTGGCAGACTGTGAATAGTATTAATGTAGATTCTGATTTTAAAGTGTAGACTTAACTGTTACTCATGGGAATGGGTAAGGGAGTAAACCCAAGAAGGTTAAAAAATTATGTGTACCATATGAGGAAAAAAATTCAAATGTACTCCCTTTAGGTTGAAAAAGAACATAGAATAGATAACTCCACTAATTTATAATTATCTCTCATTAGTAGGAATGAATATAGGGTACATGCAATCAATTGGCAATAACTTGGCATCTCCTTATTTCACATGCTTCTGATTAATTTTGTAAAACTGTGTTTCTAAGGTTATGACTTAACATAATTGTTTCAGATATAAAGTATTAAATTCTGAGAGCAACCATCATGTCGAAAAAATACAATGTTAGAGCGACCATAGTTTCAGGACTGCATTCAGGGCAAACTGCTAAGGGAATTGCAAGCTTCAATAGCATCCCTTTATGTACAGTTGACAATGTGAAGAAGGTGTAAGATGCTGATCCTGATGTCACCACACCAACAAGGAAAACACATAAGGTACGTAAGGATCGCACAAGTCCAGATATTGTACACAGAATCTAAGAGATCATCAATGAAGATCCAGGATGTTTGTTTACTTTGATGTTTTGAGAGAAGTAGTTGTATCATGGATGAAGTAAGTAGCAAATGAACATCATTTTATCTTCAACAAGATGGTGCACCAGCACATAACGCCAAAAAGGTGCAAGAATTTCTGAGTGTCAATGGTCCTGAATTCTGGTCAAAGGAAATCTGGCCACCTATTTTACCAGATGAAAATCCTTTAAACTGTTATGTATGCAACGTCTGTGAGAGAGAAATTAATAAACAACCTCATTCCAATAAAGAGGCTGTTAAAGCTAAGACTGAAAACATGATGATGTCCATGGATAAAGAAAAGTTAATTAAAGTGTGCTCAAAATTTTCAAGTCAAATCAAATGTTACTGCAGCAGATGGAGACTTCTTTGAACAATTAAAAAAATAATGACTATGTTTATGTATTTACATATAAGAATAAATTTATTTTAAAATATAACACTTTTGTGATATGTTCTTTATTAAAATTTTGCCAATTTATCATGTGCAGCGTGTGTGTGTGTGTGTGTGTGTGTGTGTGTGTGTGTGTATTTTTACTATAAATTTTATTAAATATTTATACACACATATATGCATATATACTTATATATTCTTTTTGCTGCTTTGTACTTTTTAAGTTTGTTATCATGAATATATATTGCTTTAAAAACAAGAAAAAAATTATTTTTAAGTGTTTATATATTAAGTTTATAATCCCAAACTCTTTGCCTAGGTTTCCAATAATTACTTGTCCTCTTTGAAAATGTAAAGCTCTTGCCTAGCTTGACAATAGAGTGTTTACTCAAAGACACCAGGACTCAGAGGACTGGAGACAAAATCCAAAAAGCCTATCAATCCAAGACTTAGGGCAAAAGAGCAACATCTCCATAAGAGAAAAAAAGAAAAGAAAGACCAGTCTCAAATCTGGTCAGGTGTTATTTCCCTCCTGTGACTTCTCATCCTGTGAATTATTCTGATACTTGTATAATATAATTATTTTTTAAACATACAACAGAGGAGCTATTCTACAAGTTTCTATCAGCTGAAGTATTAACAGCTTCCAGCTGGAATAATATCTTTTCACTTTGCTTAGTCTAATGATTATTTTCTCCCTCCTACAGTAGTTTCAATACCATACAAAGAATCACAATACAAAAGGCCACGTGGGTGATTTTTATAATGTTGCTTGTAGACTTACAGTGTATAATCCAGGTATAAATCAATTGAAAGATGTCACTAGCTTGGATTTTTTTCTACAAAGAAAAACTTTGCCACTTCACTCTTTAAGAGCCTAAATATAAATGTGCCCAAACTAAGAAGCAGGAAAAAATAAAAAACCTCTAGAATTTTCATCTTATTTCTTGAAGTCTCTCATTTAAAAATAAGAATTATAAGAATGTGAAACTTTGTACTAAAAACTTTAAGTTGTCTAAAATATAAAACTGTGTCTCACCACCTGTCCAGGAGTATGCTCCCTCTTTAACAG
Organism: Noctilio leporinus; assembly: GCA_004026585.1. Lineage (NCBI taxonomy): Eukaryota > Metazoa > Chordata > Mammalia > Chiroptera > Noctilionidae > Noctilio > Noctilio leporinus. The sequence continues at coordinate 2,548 of PVIW01003874.1, read as the reverse complement.
GAAAAGGCTTCTAAATAAATATATGAACCATTGAGAGCAGCCAACTCTTCCCCTAACCCAGGATCCCTATAAGAAATTAATTCAACTCTGATATTATGTTTCCTTTTTTGTGTATTTTATTGATTGTGCTGTTACAATCTTTTCCCTTTGCTCCCCTCCTCCCAGTTACTTCCCTACCCTTTGACAATCCCACCCCCATACTTCATGTCCATGAATCATGCATATAAGTTCTTTGGCTTTACCTTTTCCTGTACTATTCTTAATATCCCCCTATCTATTTTTTCTTTTTTTAAATTTAATTTTATTGTCATTGTGTTACATTCATCTCATTTTCTCCCTTCTGCTCTCCCTTCTTCACCATCCCTCTGGCCCTCCTCACAGTCAATTCCACATGTTGTTCATGTCCATGGGGCATCCATGCTAGTTCCTTGACTAACCTGTTCCCCTTCTTTGCCCCTTCTCCCCCCTCTCCCCTTCCCCTCCCTTCTGAAAACTAAAAGTCCATTCCTTCTATTTATGTCTCTGGTTCTGTCCTGGTTTTGTTTGTTTGTTCATTTATTTGTTCATTTGTTTATTCATTAGCCTCCTGTATTAAGTAAGAACATATGGTATTTAACTTTTGCTGCCTGGATTATTTTATTAAGCATGATACTTTCCAGTTCCATCCATGCTATCATTAATGGTAGGAGTTCTTTTTTTCTTTTTGCTGCACAGAACTCCATTGTGTAAATGTACCACAGATTTTTGATCCATTCATCCACAGAAAGGCACTTAGGTGGTTTGCAGCTAATATAAATAGCCCTACTATGAATATAAGGGTGCATAGGTTCTTCTGAATTGGTGTTTCAGGGTTCTTCAAGTATAATCCAGCAGGGGAATCACTGGGTCATAAGGCAGTTCTAGTCTCAGTTTTTTTGGGAAATTTCATATGATGCACCAGGGTTCCCTTTTCTCCACATTCTCACCAGCACTTGTTTATTGATTTGTTGATGATGGCCATTCTCACAGGTATGAGGTGGTATCTTATTGTGGTTTTAATCTGCATGTCTCTGATGGCTAGTAATGTTGAGCATTTTTTCATATGCCTATGGGCCCTCTGTATGTCTTCGGTAGAGAAGTGTCTGTTCAGGTCCTTTGCCCTTTTTTAAATTGGGTTGTTTATCTCCCTGGTGTTGAGTTGTATTACCTCTTTATATATTTAGGAGACCGAACTCTTGTCTGAGGTGTCATTGGCAATTGTGCTTCCCCATATGGTTTGTTGCCTTTTAATTTTGTTGATATTTTCTTTAGCTGAGCAGAAACTTTTTGGTTTGATGTAATCCCATTTGTTTGTTTCTTCCTTTATTTCCCTTACTCTGGGAGACATATCAGTGAAAATTTTGCTGCATGGGATATCTACAATATTTTTGCCTATGTTTTCTTCTAGGGCTTTTATGGTGGCACTGTTTATATTTAAGTCTTTTTTTCCATCTTGAGTTTATTCTGGTGTATGGTATAAGTTAATGGTCTAGTTTCTCTCTCTCTCTCTCTCTCTCTCTCTCTTTTGCATATGCCTATCCAGTTCTCCCAACATCACTTGTTGAAGAGGCTATTTGAACTCCATTCTATTTTCCTTCCCCCTTTGTCAAATATTAGTTGCCCATAGAGTTTTGGGTTTATTTCTGGGCTCTCTATTCCATTCCATTGATCTGTTTGTCTGTTCTTGTGCCAGTACCAGACTGTTTTGATTACTATGACTTTGTAATATAGTTTGATACCTGGATTGTAATTTTGCCTGCTTTGTTCTTCTTTCTCAACATAGCTATGGCTATTCAGGGTTGTTTCTGACTCCATCTAAATGTTTTAAGTATTTGTTCTAAGTCTGTGAAATATGACATTGGCATTTTAATAAGGATTGTGTTGAATCTATAGATGGGTTTGGGTAATATGGACATTTTAATGATGTTAACTCTTCCCAACCATGAATATGGTATATGCTTCTTTTTATTTGTATCTTCCTTAATTTCTTTCTCCAGTGTTCTGCAGTTTTCCCTAGTACAGGTCTTTTATCTCCTTGGTTAAATTTATCCCTAAGTACTTTATTTTTCTTCTTGCTATAGTAAATGGGATTTGGTTTCTAGTTTCATTCTCTGACATTTCATTGTTGGTGTATAAAAATGCCTTCAATTTCTGAATTTCTGGATATTGACTTTGTATCTTTGTAAGCTATTTTGCCAAATTCACTTATAGGTTGAGTAGTTTTTTGATGGAGTCGATAGGGCTTTCTACGTACACTATCATGTCATCTGCAAATAATGACAGTTTTACTTCCTACTTTCCAATTTGGATGCTTTTGATTCCTTTTTCTTGTCTGATTTCTATGGCTAGAACTTTCAAAATGATGTTGAATAGAAGGGGAGAGAGTGGACACCCTTGCCTTGTTCCTGATCTTAAAGGGAAGGCTTTCAGTTTTTGCCCATTGAGTATGATGTTAGCTGCAGGTTTCTTTTATATGGCCTTTATTATGTTGAGGTATGCTCCCTCTATTCCCATCTTGCTGAGGGTTTTT